>VKOC01000006.1:602247-618022 GCA_009364415.1 Spea multiplicata
GCGACCTGCAGTGTGTGGATGGTCTTGATAGAGCTAATTCGGCTAGCGGTTTAACTCCGGAAGGGCTTAATCAGCCCCAGATAATGCATAGTTAATGGGGGTCGGCCCTTCATAGCGGTTCTATTGGGAAGTGTCAACGGTTAACCTGCCCCCTTCCAAACGGCTTCTCTCTGGCCACGCAGTGGATGCCTGTGAGTGATGGGCGCTTTCAGTTTTACCATGTACTGTACTACAGGGGCCCCCAGCCGTTGCGCTCGTGTTAATGCATATTGTAGGTGTCGGACCCTTTACTGGCACTGATTGACAGCTTAACCTTAACCAAATGCATTAGGGGGGGTCTGCATATGCCCCCTTTTACAGATGTTTGGTCGTCGGTATCCCCTCTATGCGTTTGCCCTCTTTCCTTAATTTAAGAAGTTTGGGGCAGTAGAAAACCAGGACCTCACTGTGCGGGGGGGAGGTGAACTGCAACCTTAGAGCTTAAGCTTCTCCTAAATGTAGGTGGTGAGGTGTACTCGCCTAAACCCCCTTCATCCCTGTGACTGCAGCATCTTCTCCCCGGCGTGTCTCATCCCTGCGGTGGACATCTGAAACAGTAGACCATTTATCCCCCTCTTTCTTTGTGTAATTCTGCGGGCCGTGGTGAGAATGACCCCAGTCAGGACTTCGCCGACAAATGTTCTGATTAAACAGCGTGTTTTTCTTAGTATGTTGTAATAAAGCAACATCCGGGAAAGAAAATTATTTACATCTCACTTTTTTTCCCCATGGATTATCCCCCGAAGAACCCAAGAAAAAAAAAACACAATCGAGATGTAAACCGCTGGGGGTCGTTGGGCAGATCCGGCAATCCCTGATGGGTTCATTAGAGGGAATGCGCCGGCGAGTGACCGGAATGATTGATGAATCTACCATCCCAACGGCTCTCGGGGAACCCGGGCTGCTGGGTAGAGAATCCGCACAATAGACGGGTTTTGCGTTTTTGTTTTTCTCTCCCCGATGCGCTTTGGCAGATATTGTCGATATGCATCGCCCCCGCTCTGAGAACCGTCTAGTCTGAGGTTCCATAGATCCCTCCAACGTAAAGTGCCAAGGGCTTTCTAGCGGTCCCAGGTATCTCATACAAATGAGTACCGACACATTGGTAGGTAAGTGGAACAGCCTCCCAACAGAAGTGGTAGAGGCTAATCCAGTGAAGGAATTTCAACATGCATGGAATGCCCGATTACTCGCAGTTCACGCGAGGACAGGAGAGTCTTGGCAGGGTCTTTCGAGACCCCGCGGAGATCTGATTGCTCCCCTTGCTGGATGACTAAACCTATTGCGATCAGCAACGCGGGGCTATGGAGCCGTGCTTGCTGATCAGTGTGATCAGCACAGACATACGCGATGGAGGAGAGGTGGAAAAAAAATTAAAAAGGGCAAAAATGTGGTAAAATATACATTTATGGGGAGCCCAGTGATGTCACCAAGTATATCTAAATATATATAAAAAAAATCACTACCTCCAAATGCCTTAAGCCAGCAGTATTAATAAATATATAGTATGGGGTTATATGTAAGGGATTTGGCCCTTTTGGACATATAAAAAAAATATGCAAGGGGTTTGACTAATCGAGGGATGTTGCTGAACATAAATTGTCATCTGCAGCACCTACTGTGTATAAAAAAATAAAATAAAAGGATTAAAAATTCTAGGCAAAACGGCAAAAGTTTACATTTTTTACATATATAGATATCACTAATTGTTTAAATGTATTTTATATAATTTTAAAAGAAGGCCCTACTTGTCCTGAACAAAAGATAAATACTTTTTGCGCGGATCACATATGGAGAGGGGGAGTCATGCGTTAACAGACAGTTTATCCCGCTGTAAAGACTCAAACTTGAATCAGTCGTTGGTCTCGTCTTAGATTCAGGAGCCTATGTCTATCCCGCGCATGGTTAAATACCCTCACTGTATTACACGCTACCGCTTCTGCTGGGAGGCTGTTCCACTTGTCTACCACCCTCTCATATGTCCTATTGGCCATTGAGTTCATCGTAACCCGTTTTGTAAAGGGATAGGAGCCGGACCTCAGGTTTGGGAGGTAGGTTTCTGTATGAAGCAGTAGCTGCAGTTGACCACTAGGGGTCAGCATGGAGCAGCCTGGCGTTTATGGTAATTTATATTAATATTATTATTTTATTAATATTATTTTAATAACGTGTCCAAGTGCTGGACAGACCCATAAACTTACCGCTCTGTGACCCCTAATATTCACTACCCCATGGAACATTCTGGAACACCCTAAAATCTGTAAAGCAGATGCCACTTGTCATGATTAAATATATCAAAGTGAATTTGTGTCTGAAAGAAGAAATGCACAATGTTTTTTTTGTTTGTTTTTTTTTTTAATTTATTAATTTTAAGCGGCTTTAAGGGTGAATAGTCTTGGGGATGTAAGTCCAGAGCTTGGGATACACGCCGCCCCCCCCCCCCTTTTTTTTTTTTTGTGTTACCGGGCACGTTTCCAGATCCCAGACTCGTAAACGTCGCAGTTCCCGGAACGGCCGAACATTTAATTGGATAAACTGGGGAAAAAACCCGTACCGGGCACGAGAAACCCGTGTGCAATAAATGCCATTTAATTCATCGGCCGCTTTGTGCTCTCGGACGCCAGATGCATCACGTCCCCCCAGCAATAAACTCACGGATTTCCTGTTTTCCCCTCGGATTTCGCCGCCACCGTCCCGTAGATTCGATTTCAAGTTCTTCTGTCACCGGTGGCTTCCTACCACAAATCAGCGCCTGTATTGATTCTATTTTTTCCTCCCCAGTGTCATTTAATTCTTCCCGTCTTTAACATATGCTGCGGAACATTACTGTATCCCATCTCTCCGATATCAGTGAACGCTGACAGCTTTGTGCGGATCTTCGCTACTTTGGTTCTTTCCTCTGTTACAATGTAAACTAACCCAGGATTCTGCTCCTGGTGGGGGGTCCTTTTTGTTTATTTACTTATTTTTTCTTATCTGGGTTACTTTTGTCAAATTTCTGTTTGTTTTGAGGGGGGTTCCATGTTTCTCCTCGTTGGGAAGCAGAGTAAATGTTGGGACTGAAATGGGTCGCTGATTACCAAGAGCCGTCTATAAAGTCATTAATGAAGAAATGCATTCAATCGATGGGACCCCGTTTTATTCTTTAACTTTGCTGTATAAATATGAAATTCGCTCCCGATGTGAGCTAAAAAAGGTGGTCGGAGAGGAAAAAATGTTTATAGGCTCTGAATATGTTAAGATCTTTAAATAGCTGATTGGGGGGAGGCAAGTGGGGTGTCAGTTTAATGCGTGCATGCGCTATGCTGCCGGGAGCCGATCCCATGTTACATGAGACGTCGGCTTTATGAATACGGAAGGGAAAGTAACTCTGTACAAACTAATCTGCCGGGGAAGGCAATAATCTACCCCCTCCTCTGTGCGTGGCTGCCATGTGAAGCCGCGACGCATGGCTTAGCGGACCGGTGTTTCTCTTAAAGGGACAGGAGCCCCGATCGCACTGAAAGATCCTTTTTATTTTGTGTGTAACGTTACGGACGATGGCGTTGAGATAAAGCGATGCTCCTCTGCTGATTTTTAAAATCTCTCGTGAGCGCAGATCTTTTTTTTTTTTTATATATATAATTTACATTTTATTTCAAAAATAATAATAATAATAAAATAGGTGGTAGTACAGCAGTGTCAAAATCTTATTCTTTCATTGAATCTTACATTGAGTAGAATTTTAAAAACAGAAAAATCAGTGCAAAAAAAAAAATAGAATTTAAAGATATTCTGCGGAGCGGAGTATTATGTTTTTTCTTTTATCTTTTTTCTTCTTCTTAAAGATAGTTCATATTTTGCAAAATCGGCTTCCTCTGCCGGAGTTGAAGTGCGCCCCGGCTGGGATTAATGGGAGTTGGTTGCGATGTTCTCCGTAATCACGTTCTTTCTTTGTCTTTGCAGTTGATAGTCGAGAAGACCACGGACTACCCTTCCACGGAGTATTCTCTGGTGGAGGATGTGGCGCTGCACTTCACGTGTTTGATGGACAGGCTTAACGAGCAGCGCCTGTTCCAGCCGGACCTGTGCGACGTGGACATTGTTCTGGTTCAGCAGAAGAGCACGTTTCCCGCTCACAAGGGCGTCCTCGCTGCCTACAGCCAGTTCTTTCACTCCCTCTTCACCCAGAACAAGCAGCTGCAGCGGGTCGAGCTGTCCCTCGAAGCGTTGACGTCTCGGGGGTTCCAGCAGATCCTCAACTTCATCTACACTTCCAAGCTGCTCGTCAACGGCTGCAACGTCCAAGACGTGCTGAACGCCGCTGCGGTGTTACAGATGAACGAGATCGTCACGTCGTGTCAGGAGCTGATCCACAGCAGGTCCTTGAACCTGTCGATGGCCAATGACGTCATGGACGCGGAGGACAATAGGAACGATAATACTAATACGGTAATGCCGCCGCAGTTCTACCGGGAGATCAAGCAGGAGGTGGACGCTCCCCCGACCAAAATCTACGCGCGGGAGGGGAACGACCCGTACTCGGTGAGAGTGGAGGACAGCGTCAGCAAGGGCCATCACGGCAACGACGGGTCACCTAAGCAGTATTTCAAAGACGAGGACAGGAGCGGGGCGAGGATGTGTAAAATAGAAGGGGCAGAGTCCGAGGAGGACATGGACAACCAGGAATCCTACAACAGGGAGCAGATTATCGTGGAGGTCAACTTAAACAATCAGACGCTAAACGTCTCGAAAGGGACGGACGGTAAGTCGTCTTCGGAGCCGGTTACAGTCGTCGACCGGTCCGACGGCGATGACCGGGGCTCGGAAGGTGACGGCGACGACGAAAACGAGGAGGAGGAAGGCGGGATGGAGGAAGAGGACGACTTCCTGGATATGTTGGAGGACGAGGAGGACGACATCCTCCCAAGCGAAGAAGATCTTGAAGAGCCACAAGAGGAGGAGAAGGACAATGACGAGGATGAGGATGACGCTGCAGAGACGGCCAAAGATGGCAGCTCCCCGGCCGAAGGGAGTAAGTCGCCAAGTGAAAACAAGTCCACAAAAATAAGGAAAGGCGCAAAAGCGGCACGGAGTCAAAGAGGGTCGGGAGGCGGTGGAAGGAGGAGGAAGAAAGGACAGGATGGGTTGGGGCAAAAGGGTAAATTTGAGGAGAAACAGCACTTCCCCTGCAAGAAGTGCCCTAGAGTGTTCAACAATAGGTGGTACCTGGAGAAGCACATGAACGTTACCCACAGCCGCATGAGGATTTGTGATAAGTGCGGCAAGAGGTTCCTGCTTGAGAGCGAGCTGATGCTTCACCACCAGACGGACTGTGAAAAGAACATCCAAGTAAGTCTCGCGATAACGAGTGCCGCCTCGGAGCCCTTTAGCCGGCGTGTTTTGCTGTCGTGTGCGCTTGCCGCACGGTTATACCGGTCCGTGTGAGCTTTGCATGATGTCTGTGTAAGGGAGGTCCTGGTGTCGTTACCGGGCTGAATGTCATCCGATTCCGTGTTTTTGGCTTTGTTTTTAATTAAAAAAAAAAAGACTTTAATGAGCCGAGTTTAAATATTAAGTGTCTCGATTTATTTATTATTTATTTTAATTTTTTATTTATTTTTGGTGAGAATTAAGTTTCTTAACAGTAATGTCACACTTTAATAATAATGAGTTTTGATATACATTACATGCTGACACTGAACACTGGAATCTCCACTTAAGTTGATTTCTGGATCTGCATGATTATTCCTCCCCATAAGTTGCTGTTTCATCAGTTCAGGGAGCCTTTGAAAGGATGACTGAGTAGAAGGGATGAGGACTTGAGGGCATGGGATTGATTAAACGCTAGTTCTGCCACCGGCTGCCAGCAGTCTCGGCTTTTACGGGGGAAACATTGAAAACAGGGCTTGATAAATCTGTTTTGAATCCAGGAGCCAGCTAAAAATGTTAGGAGCCGGGAATTTTTTTTTAAACAAAGTTTTATTTTTAGTGACAAAAATAACAGATCTTTAATTTACACATAAAGACTAAAACCAAAGTCATTGGCATTTAAGTTAATTTAATATATTCTTATGTGACACACCAAATTTTCTATATAATAGTGTTTTTTACTTGGCTTTTTGTGGCTTTTTACACACACACACACACAACACACACACACACACACAGAAGCACACAACACTATCACACACACACACACACACACACTAGGACAGGCACTGCCACACCGACACCCAAACACACACACACCACACACATCAGGACAGGCACTGCCACTACGAAGTATAAGAAAAAATGTATTTTCTACACTGCATTGTCATTAACCCCCATTTTTTTTATTTAAGCCCCTTGTGTATTATACCCCAACCAGCCCCACCTTTAGTATTGATTGTGTTCCGCCCCACAACCTTGTGCATTTATGCCATTGATTTATGTGTTGCCCCCAGCCAACCCCCCTCCCTTGTGTATTGATGCCCCACCCCTTTTATACTGGTTAATGTGATGCCCCCCTTTAGCATTAATTTATTTGATGCCCAACCACCCTTTTGTCTATTGATGCCCCCACTGTCGTGTGTATTTGCCCCAGCCACACACATCCCTGTTTATATTGATTTTGTAATTTCAAAACCCAGCCCATCCCCCTTTTGTATTTAAGTTTTAATGATGCCCCAAGGGTATCCCCCCCCCAATATATGTCCACTTTCCTCAAACCTCTATAATTTTTTTTAATACTTTTTCGCTTTTTTCCCCCCGCTCTCCTCCGACATGACGATCCTCTTCCTGTCTTGAGGAACTCTTCTGTGAGCCCCGCCCCCTTGAGCGTCATGTCCTGAAAGGGGCGGAGCGAAGAGCCTCACTGAGGCTCTGCCATTCGGCAGCACGGTGCGTGCCAGCCGGCCGCCTGATAAAATGAAAGCGTCCGGCGGTCTTCTCACCTCACGGCCGCACCGCATGAACGTCGGTCTGCCGGCCCTGCTCATGCGGGCCGCACGTTGGACGCCCCTGACCTAGGCGCCAGGACAAAATTCTCAGTCGCCATGGCAACCTAGCGCCTGCGATTTGTCGAGCCCTTATTTAAAATACAGACACACTACAGGTAGATTTTATACGTCGGTTTAGTTCCACTAAAACGTGATGTTTACCTTGTAAAGTGTCCCGGAGGGTCGGTAAATTTCTCCTTTTCCCTTCCTGAGCCAGGCTGCACAGGAAGTAGGCTGTGTGTCCCGCTAATACGCATCCCCCAGGCATTTCCCTGGTTTTAGGAATTGGGCCCCCCCCCCCCGGCTCCAGACAGGCTAATGACCTGTATGTCTGGGAGAGGGGTTTATTACATGTTATCAATGAACGTATTAACGAGACCGTTTAATGAGCCGCCTGTTGTCCCCAAGGCCGTATCCGAACGTGCGTGTATCTCCCCACATGACATAAGCAGCTCGGCTAGGTCCTCCCCGGTAAACCCTGAAATGAAACAAAGGCCATAATAGCTTTTTCTGTGTCTGTGAGAACCCTTTGGTTCCCTGATCCCCTTTCGCACCGAATGAGTGGGTAATCTGGAATAATCACGTTGTTTCTGTACTACAGGAATGGGGAGGCCAGAGCATACTTAATATTTTGATGACAAATCGACATCTTGTTTATTTAACCCCTTAGCGACCAATGACATGCCAGGCACATCACGCAAAATAAAGGTCAGGTAACATTTAAAAATGGGGGAAATCATCATGGCAACCATCCAGTTCCTGCAAAATGTATATAAAAAAGAAAGTGGAAAGGGTTAAAATACTAGCGTTTCAAATACCCAAGGGGTGTCTACTTTGGGGTAAATTGTTGTGGCCGGGTCCAAAGATAGGGCAAAGGCACAGACTGACCAAACTGGAGGGAAAAAAGTGCACTTCCCAAATGTGGCCTTTTAGCCCCCAAACAACCCGACAAACCCATCCATGGGGGTATCACTGTACTCGGGAAATGTTGCTGAACACATATTGTGGTGTTGTGTGTCAAGTAAAATGTGTATGTGTGAAAAAAAAACACAAAATAGGCTGGTGGTAGAATTAGTGCATGGAAAGGGTTAAAATACCAGCATTTGAAATACCCTGGGGTGTCTTGTTTTCAAAAATATTTGGTTTGATGGGGTGAATTGCATTGGCCGGCTTATACCCGAAATAGCACAGATTTGGAGAAAAAATGGTTTTGAGATATTAAAAAGCTACTTGTAATTATTGCCCCATAACGTGCAGAAAAAAGAAAAAAACATAAAAACATTGGGTGTTTCTAAACTCAGGACAAATAGAATCTGTTTATCAGGCTTTTTCATTTGTTTTATTAATTGCGCTAAAATTTATTCAAAAATTAAAGAATGTTTTTTTTTCTTCATTTTTTGTTTTTATATGAAAATTAATATAATGTGGGTTCACGTAAATGGTACGAGCAGGAGAAAGTTACAGCTGAACCCGAGCAGCGCAGAAATAGGAAAAAAAAAAAAAGGTTACAAATTTTTTTTAAAAAAACCTGTTCTTCAGGGGTTAAAAGGCAGAATTATACCGTTACACCATCCAGAGCTGTAAAATAAAATAATTACAAAAAAGGGTTTTCTATCCATCAATTAGCCTTTTAAACTTAAACTTAGATCAGCGAACACAAAGGGCCATTGGGACACAGGAGTGATGGGAGTGATAAAGGGTCTCTGTATGCCTATGAAGATATTTCATTAAAAATCAGCATTTACAGCATTAACCCCGTACGTACTGGATTTCTCATCCACCACATGCTATTTTAATGGACAAAATGTACCAGAAACAAGGAACGTTCTAAGTGACCCCAAAGTTTTGAACGGCAGTGTTGTTGTTTTTTTCCTCGTCTCTTAGTATGTTTCTGGCGTGTATTATTATTATTCAGTGATGAGAGGGTTAAGATGTGTCTGCAGGTAGTTTGAGATTTCTTATTATCTGCCGCGCGTCTTATTTTACGGAATAAAGATTATCCTGTCATAGCGGCGGATGCTCGGCACCAGATCTCTTTAATTTTAGTAAGGGTAAACTGTGTATGATTAGTTTATCTATAATATAATAAATCTTCTAATATTTCGTAATATAATATATTTGCTATTATAGTCATATTTACTGTAATTATACTCGTTATTAGTAAGTGTAGTATACACCATTAAATAATAATATATAGCGCCATCATATGCAGCGGTGCCGTACAATGGATAAACGGGGGCTTAACAAGTAGAGGGTCATAGAATTTGGATTTATGGACACAAAAGGCAAAGCGGACCCTTCCCAGAAGAGCTTGCACTCTATGTCCCCACGTTGAGTGTAGGGGAGAGGGTTAAATCTGTGTTCGGACCCCTAGCTGCCCACCTCTATTAAATAGTCCCTGGGGGTTGAATTTTTTGCCACCCCATTGGGGGCGAGATTTGTTTGGACGCTTCTTTAGGGTGTGGGTTGTTACGTTGACTCCGCTGATGCCTCCGGGGCATCCTCCTGCGTGTGATGGGGGTATTAAAATAATAAAAAAAATAGGACCCGGCAGGGATCCCCCGTTTAGCCGCTACACACAGGAATGCTTATTTTTTCTCCCTGGTAACCCAGAACTGCCCTGGCTGGGGTAACAAACTAGGGCAGAGGTCATGGGGAGGAGTAATTGTGCAAATCCTCAAATCCTGAGAACAAGTGTAGATGGCTGCTCCCATGGTATACACATAAGGGGGGGTCTAATGCATATAGCCTATTTTAATTGGTCGAACTGATCTGATTTAATGGGGGCCGCGGCACGGCGGAGCTCCTGCTTTCTGTTCACGTGTGGCTACCGAAGACGTTTGTAAAAATGGGGTCACACTCAGCTGCCATGCCCCCCCCACCGGCATTCACCGCCTCGTCGAACGCCATCGTTTGGTGGAGAGTTATTGTTAATGTCCCGTGAAACGTCTTCGTATCCCTGTCTGTTTCCTCGAGTCGCCTCCTAATGGGGGGAGTTGCCGAGAGCCGCGGGGATATAGCTAGTAGTGCAACGTTCAGAAACTATATATAATCACCGTAGAAACCAATAAAATGATCCAGTTGCCATGGTGATAAGACCACATTCCAGACTTTGAAAACCAATCGTATCTGCTGAAATGTGGCTCTCGGAAGGAACGACGTGCAGAAGTGACGTTGGGTTTTATTAGTGCTACGTTGGAATTGCCTTCCAGCAGAGGTGGTGGCAGCTGATGCCGTGGCAGGGTCCGAAATGTATTTTGTACAAGGAACGGGTAGCCGAGCCCAATGGTCGTCCAATTAAGACCCCAAGCTGAACGCTAGAGAGCTCACGCGTTGAATGCAGGGGTCTTTTCCCTTTTAAATAAACTTTGCCCCCAAAAGAACCCCTCAACATTTACGACTGTCCTTCGAGGGGGTCACTACTAATCATCATTAATTGTGAAAATTCTATAGCGTGAACACTGGACATTTTTGCTGCTCGGGATCTATAATAACCTCCTCCATATCATGAACCGGGCAAACTACTGCCTTCCGCGCATGTGCTATGTGTCCCATTATAAAGCCTTTTCTTAATTTCTATGGCAACGGCCCATCATATATTCATTTATGTGGTGCCGGCAGATTCCGTAGCGCTGTTACATTCAGTGGGATCATTTAAAGTCACGCACAATATTAATCTCCTGATCCCGGGAGCTTACAATCTAACCGGTTGGGAGAGGACGGCTTGGATGGGGGTGAGTTGATGGGGGTCCGGATGAGCTGTAGAGGCTGTTGCTCGTTTAGGATGACGGCTGAGAGTGTTGGGAGGAGAGGTTGGACGCTTTTCACAGAAAGGTGGGTTTTCAGGGAGTTTTCAAGTTGCGCATGAGAGAGAGAGAGAGACTGACGGAATTCCTGAAATAACTCTAATTTTACGTTTCTATAATATTTCACGTTAATGCATGTGTTGGCTGAGACCTCTCATTAACCCATTGAGGACCAGGCTTATTTTTGGTACCCTTCAAGTGTTCAGCTGTAATGTTCTCCTCGCCCATTTGCTGAACCCGCGTGAGTTTTATATATTGTTTTATCATCTAATTTACTATAAAAATGAAAATAAAATATGATGAAAATTAAAAAAACAAAAACAAACACTTTTTCCTCACATTTATTTGAAAAATCTTTTATTCATCTATAAAAGGTAAATGAAACACACCTGAAAAATTAGATCTACTATTTGTCCTGAGTTTAGAAATACCCAATGTTTTTATGTTTTTTCTTTTTTTTTGCACGTTATGAGGCAATAATTACCAGTAGCGTTTTTCGCTATTTCAAAGCCATTTTTTCCCAAATCTGGTCATTCTGCCCCCATGTGCTTTTTCGGGTATCTTTGAAGCCGGCCAATGCAATTTACCCCATCAAACCATATTTTTTTTTGAAGACTAGACACCCCAGGGTATTTCACCTTCTAAGCTTGTTTAACCCTTTCACTGCTAAGAACGTGATGGTTACATCCACACAAGTGGGCTTCGGGTGCTAAGGACTCAGCGGTGACTTACCTCGGTGGAGGTCTATGGACCTGCATCGTCAGGGCTTCGTCCTCCAGCGATGATGTCATGGCGCAATGACATCATCTGACAACTTTATTAACAGCTGACAATTGTCAGTTAAAGAGGTATGGGGGCATGCTGCTTGTATCTCAGGCATCTAAGCCGCTACAGACCCCCAATATTTACCGTTGGAAAGGTAATCGCCTCACCTTTCAAACGGTATAAGGCTTGTAAAAGAAGAAAGCATACAAAAATATTAAGTTAAAGTAAGAATGTTAAAAAAATTATTTGGGGGTCTCTAAAGGCAGATAAATAAAGATCAAAATTGTCTAGACATCTCCAAATTAATTAAATAAACTAGTTTAACTTTGGTAGCCAATATTGCCACAGTGATCATATAGCTATGAAAAGTCACATTCCATTTAAAATGGCCGATACTAATTTTAATCTCTTTGATTATGGGGTTAAGTTTAGCCAACGGTAGAGGGAAGCAATTTTTGAAAAAAATACACCTTTGTTTCCATTTTCGGCTTTATTTTGCAAACCCAATGAGACATACACATATAAAAATGGTATATGTGCTGAAAAAAAATAATATATGGTTTGTAGAGTTTATTCACCAAAATGCTCAAAATTTTCTTAGCACCAGGGTCACAAATGGCTTAGCAGTGAAGGGGTTAATGCCATGACATGCCGGGCACGTCATCGGTCTTTACCTGACCGATGTCTGGACCATCATTGGTCGTTAAGGGGTTAAATGTATGCGCCGTCCATATGAATTTAACCCCACCACACACACACTCCACGCACAGTGGGAGCAGTCCACATTCTCAGCTGTTTTAGGAAGGGCTAAAAGGAAGTGGATACCGTCTTCTCCTCCTGGTGGAGCTGGTACATATACAAGCACACAAAACAGGCGCACGTTAATGTAAAAAAGCATTTGCTAACCTGTACGGGTGACACGGCACATATGGTCAAAGGGCAGGCGCATCCGCAGCTTTTATCAAGAGTTGGATCTACTGTATTTAACAGCCCCCCGAACTTTGGGTTGGTTTCCCCCTTTTTTCTGTAAAATCATTTTACCAAGTAAATCCCGTATCTATTACATGTGGGACGGGGGTGTCAAACGCTGATCTGGCACAAACAGACCAGATTTGGGGTTAAGTCTTTAAAGCACTTTTTAGCACAGTTTTTAAAGAGTTTTGGTTGCGCTGCTGGCGCTCAGGCCCGGATGTCTGGAAAGCCCGGCCCGGTTATGGGTGTCACAGCCTGGAGTTGGGCGAATCTGGCTTAAGAGGGGCTTATCTGCTCAGCGTGTAAGGGGACGTGGTCTCGGAGTTTCTACAACTTACCGTGTTTTGCGTTACTTTCTCTGCCCACTTGTTGGGAGACCGTTCCACGTACCAACCTCTCATTACAGTAAAACCTCCTCACATTACATCTAAGCCCTTTCACCACCTAATATCGAATTGTATACAGAGTTTACGCCCTCCTCTTTTCTCTCGCCCTCCTCTTTTCTCTCGCCCTCCTCTTTTCTCTCGCCCATCCTCTTTTTCTCTCGCCCTCCTTCTTTTCTCTCGCCCTCCTCTCTTCTCTCGCCCTCCTCTCTTTTTCTCTCGCCCCTCCTCTCTTTTTCTCTCGCCCTCTCTCTTTTTCTCTTTTTTCTCTCCGCCCTCCTCTTTTTCTCTCGCCCTCCTCTTTTCTCTCGCCCTCCTCTCTCTTTCTCTTGCCCCCTCTCTCTCTTTCTCTTTGCCCTCCTCTCTCTTTCTCTTGCCCTCCTCTCTCTTTCTCTTGCCCTCCTCTCTCTTTCTTTCGCCCTCCTCTTCATCACTTCAGATTCCCTGCCCGCATGATGGGAGTTGTAGTCTCCAGCGGCAGGGGCTGTCGGACGAAACCTTCCTTTTTTTTTTTCCTTCTGGTATTAACCGCCCCTCCGTCTGCTTTCTTCGCAGTGCCTGACGTGCGGGAAAACGTTTAAAAAGCTCTGGTCGCTGCACGAACACAACAAGATCGTCCACGGCTACGCGGAGAAGAAGTTCTCCTGCGACATCTGCGAGAAGAAGTTCTACACCATGGCCCACGTCCGGAAACACCTGGTCGGTGAGTGACCTCGTCGCGTGGCTTCCGCTGCCCCTTTCTGACGCCGCCCGCGCGGTGTCTGTGTTCCCGACGCGAAGACCGGTCATGCGCTTAAGGCTGCTCTGTGATTGGCTAATTGATCGCTTTATGACGCAGAAGGCGGGAAGAAACCATAGAGATGTCCACGTTTATTCCCAGTAAGCCACGCTTTCCGAGGCAGTGTTGCTGGTTGTTGATTGGTTCAGGCAGCTTTTTTTTTGTAAGGGGCCGGAAATGCTGCCACGTTCTGCCACCAGTGGCTTCCATTAGATTATCTTTTAAAGTATGAATTGCGCTGAACGACCTGTTAAGCGTACATCGTGTCTCTGCTGGCGTGATCGTACTCTCCGTGGTATAACGGTCCTGTATTAGAGCCGTTATTACATTTATTTGGCTACGTCGCCTCCTGCGCTGCGGCCCGCTGGGTGTTGTAGGTACATCGGCGGAGATACAGAACCCTAAAAAGAATGAGTTCTGTTTTATGTCGGTAAGCATGAGACGATGTTCCGTGTTCCGAGAGAACACGCATCATGTGATCGATAAGCCCCTCTCTGTGCGCTTCTCGAATGCTTTTCTGCACCCCCTAAATTTACAGCCTTCCACAGAATAACCCTTTTTTTGCCGACTTTCCCCTCCCCCGGCAGCTCACACCAAGGACATGCCGTTCACGTGCGAAACCTGCGGGAAGTCCTTCAAGCGCAGCATGTCTCTGAAGGTTCACTCGCTCCAGCACTCCGGGGAGAAACCGTTCAAGTGTGAGGTGAGTCTCGGCGGCACCTATTAACATCATGTGACATAATGTGGCTCAAACTGTAAAAGGGAATAAAACCAAAACTGACTGTCGGGGTGGCTTGGGACCCGGATCCGCCTTATCGCTGTTGGTGTTGAGAGCCGGGCAGAGTATGTGGTCTGGGGTGCTCCGGGACGGGCGAATCTCATGGCTCTCATATCATTAGATCTCTGCGGTATTCCGGGGAATATTTATTTATCTGCTGGGAATGTAGAAGCTTCCCCCCCTGAATGCTTACATGCGATGCATAGGGAAGCCGAGGGGTACTTTTCAGGTTTTACGGAGGTCGGGGCGATCGCTAATCCAATGTCTTGCACCTTTTTTGTCCCCTGCGCTCCCCGTAGAATTGCCACGAGCGTTTCCAGTACAAATACCAGCTCCGCTCCCACATGAGCATCCATATCGGCCACAAGCAGTTCATGTGCCAGTGGTGCGGCAAAGATTTCAACATGAAACAGTATTTTGATGAACATATGAAGACCCATACCGGTAAGGAAAGTAAGGAAACTCATTTAATATTGTTTAACACCCTTTCCTGTCCACGTGATCATCACCCTGCCCTCCTACCTTTCCCTTCATCGGTATCCCGGAAGACTCCTTGCTTTTGGCCCCTCAGGGCAGGTTTGCACAGCTCTTTGGCACCCAAGGGGTTAAGACTTCTCCCTTTCATCAATGAAGTCGCCCCCTTACCTGCTACTGGGTCTGTAAGATGTGGCCCCTGTAAAACGTCTGTTACGAGGTGCCCGGGTCTCGCCTTGGAACAAGAGAGTTGGGTACCACGCACAGCACTGACCTACAACTCCCATCACCAAGGCTCTGGCTCAGAGTGATAGGAGATGGAGCCGTCGAGGAGCCTTGTGCAGCAGTGGCAGACTGGGTTTCGAGGAGCAGGGTTGGTGTCGCTGAAAACTGGAAGCACGATGTAAACTACCAAGCAGCATCCAAAACCCAACTATGGCGGAATCCTCCGCTTTTGGGGTCCCCGAAATGTGTTTCGTTCAACAAATGAGCAGAAAAAAAAGGTTAATTACTCGGACTTCGCGGGGAAATACGGTTTTATTTTAATTTTATCACTAACTTCTGTTCTGTTTGGGAATGCAGTGAAATATCATTTTTTTTTTATGCAAAGAATGCTGTCGTGATAGGGAAATGTATAATTTTATTCTCATAATGTATGTGGATGTTGAAGTGGGTATAAAAAAAATCATTTTAGCATTAAATTCTCGAAAGAAAATTATTCCCTCGTAATAACGACCTGTGTTAGTTTTGGAGCTCATTCAGATAAATATAGTTAGAGGGGTGAAACATATTCTTCTCCTTGAGCATAACCCCCCCCC
>VKOC01000006.1:618122-710692 GCA_009364415.1 Spea multiplicata
GGATGAAGGGGGGGGGTTTGTAAGGAAAGCATGACTCACCTACATTTAGGAGAAGCTTAAGCTCTAAGGTTGCAGTTCACCTCCCCCCGCACAGTGAGGTCCTGGTTTTCTACTGCCCCAAACTTCTTAAATTAAGGAAAGAGGGCAAACAAACGCATAGAGGGGATACCGACGACCAAACATCTGTAAAAGGGGGCATATGCAGACCCCCCCTAATGCATTTGGTTAAGGTTAAGCTGTCAATCAGTGCCAGTAAAGGGTCCGACACCTACAATATGCATTAACACGAGCGCAACGGCTGGGGGCCCCTGTAGTACAGTACATGGTAAAACTGAAAGCGCCCATCACTCACAGGCATCCACTGCGTGGCCAGAGAGAAGCCGTTTGGAAGGGGGCAGGTTAACCGTTGACACTTCCCAATAGAACCGCTATGAAGGGCCGACCCCCATTAACTATGCATTATCTGGGGCTGATTAAGCCCTTCCGGAGTTAAACCGCTAGCCGAATTAGCTCTATCAAGACCATCCACACACTGCAGGTCGCGCAGGTCACAGTGAAACTGCAGCTGGACTGGGGTTTAGTTATAAATTCGATTAACGCGATCCTTAAAGGGGCGTTTAACACCCCGGCGAGCCTCAAAGGCGCGTTAAAGTAGAACTTTAATACGGATTCCTTCAAAGGTAATAATTAGAGAGAAGCTGCAGCTCCCGCTCCTCTGTCATCCTGAACCAGCCAATCAGCGGCAGAAGAGCGTTCCAGCCAATCAGCGGCAGAGCGGGCGCCACGGCTCTCACCCCACAGACCTTCCGTCGCAGCTGCCGTACGAGGCGGAACGCAAACAAATGACATCATCCGGCCGCAGCGAGATTATTAACGTGTCGCTCATTCAGGGGGTTCGCTGGGAATTATTAGGATTTAAAAAAAATATTAAAAAAAAACCTGATTTCCCTTCATAATGGACAACGGGCGCTAAGTTATCCTTTTTTTTGGCAATCTCAATTAAAACAATGTTTGGTCAAGCAAAGGGATTGATAGCGAAGACGGGACCCCGACAGGGTCAGACCGGAAACGTACGACGCGGAGTTACGTTCTAACGTTATTTCAGCGCTGCAGCTTCTCTATCAGTATATATATAATTTTTATTTGTGATGAATGCACAATAAAGTACAGAGGGTTAGGGTTACTCACACGATCCTTTAACACGCATTGACCCTCAGCGGGGGTATCGGGGGCATTAAGAACGGTCCCTTTAAATGATTACATGATA
Source organism: Spea multiplicata (assembly GCA_009364415.1). Lineage (NCBI taxonomy): Eukaryota > Metazoa > Chordata > Amphibia > Anura > Pelobatidae > Spea > Spea multiplicata. Next base: position 619,390 of record VKOC01000006.1, read on the forward strand.
AACCCGGCAGACAAAGTACGAAAACAGAAGCCGTCACAAAGCAACGAACACAGAAACTTAATCCGGGCCAATCACAGCCCAGACGCCTTCCCGGGGATCAACTACTCCTCGAGACGCCTGCGCCTCATACATGCGGGACGTGTGATTGACGCAGGTACGAGGAGCCGCTTTCTGCCACACGTGTGATCGCCTTCCACAACATACAAACAGCACGCGGCACAGCTGTGCGGATTTCCGTCTCGCTTACACGGCTAAGACCGGCGCGGCGGAGCGACGGCTTCTCGCCAGCCTCATAAATAATTCACACGTGAAAAAAAACTACTGAAAAGAAAGAAATAAAGTTTATAAGTCGGAGGACTCGCTCCGGATCCTTCACGGTTACGGAAAATATATGACATTAGAGTGCAAGCCTGCGAGCCGAGCCACCTTAACGTATAGAATTGTCTATGTCCGCCGGTTCTACTTCTGTCAGATCCTTTGAATGTAGGGACTGTAAGAAGCGCTGCGGGGATTGCTGGCGCCATAGAAACAAAAATTATAATAAAAACATATTTTTATTATATTTGCATTATGGAAAATAATAAAATATAAAAAAAATACTGATAATAAAAAATACTTATAAAATAATGATAATAAAAATAAAAACAATGACAATAAATCCGCCGTAACACCAGGTACAACCCTTAAAAAATGTTTACTACAAACACCATCACTCCCAGCCGGGCGGCAGGCAAAGCGTGAACAGCGATCATTAAGACGACGAGGCAGAAACAAAGTTACGCGGGGTCCGGGTCTGCGTGGGACAGTTACCCCGGCAGCATCTGTGTCACAAAGACGGGGGTACAACAGGGGCAAGAAACCCCCATGGAGGGAGCGGAGCGGGGCAGGAGGCGGGGGGGGGTGCATTGCAGCAAACGGATACAGCAAGAAAATAAAGGAGATCAACACCAAAAAAACAAAACGAGAGAAGAATCAGAGCGTCCTCTATCCTTACGCATTAACAACAGTCCCGCTGTACTGCGCCACGGGGCAGGACGGTGCTATATCGCTCAAATTATAATAAACGACACCGGCCCCCGTCTAGTCGCCCGTCCCTCCTGCTCCTTAATCAGTCGTTGGTCTCGTCTTAGATTCAGGAGCCATATGTCTATCCCATGCATGTTTAATCCCCTCACTGTATTACCCTCTACCACCTCTGCTGGGAGGCTATTCCATTTATCAACCACCCTCTCAGTCAAGTAACATTTCCTTACAACACATCTCAGCCTCCGACCCGCTAGGAAGGATTTTTTTAGTTTATTTTGCAGGCCCCTGTGTGCATCACGCAATAATAATAATAATAATAAATAATACCGCGAATGATAACGCAGAGTGTGCGGTGGGCTCCCGGGGCACGCAGCCTGCCTCCTGGGATGCACTAGGGGGGCCCTTTGCAATCACACCCCTATTTTGGGGCCCAGCTCAGGTTGGGTTCTGCAGGAGCTATTGTTAGGGCTTCCCCCTCACCCCACCGCATGCCGCCGCGCTTTACCCCCTGTCACCCCACTCCCCCTGCCCCTCTCGTGTGCCCCTGCGCACCCCCAACCTCCCCCCCCTCCCCCCCCCCTTGCACTGTGTGGTGCATGCTTAGGCCCGGCCCTGCAGCCAGCCCGGAGGGATGTACCATTTTGACGCCGTCTCTAGGGAGGGAAGGCCCGGTGCTCCTCGGTGCATGCACGGGGGGCTGCTCTCCATATGCCCCGGGCGCCGCTGCCTTTTATTGTCCTACATGCTCGGTGCCGCCAGCAGCCAGCGCCATGTTACATTCCCGGCCCGGGCTCTCACTCACTGGGGCGGGCCTGCCAACGGAGACAGCTCATTGGCTGGGGCCGGTCACGTGAGGACGGAGGACGGAGGACGGAGCCCGGGCCGCCTCCTCCTCCAGCAGCCTCACACAAAGTGAGCCATGGGGGGGAGAGGCATATGAGAGCGAAGCGAACGCGGAGAGGGCAGTCGGGGGGTTCAGGGAGATGTGGAGGAGAGAAGGGGGTGGGGGCAGGGAGCATGGGGGGCATGAGGAGGGCTTCAAGGGTATTAGAAGAGACAGGAGTTCGTGTGGATAACAGAGATATGGGGGTTCTAAGTGACCCTCTCCGGGTGCCCAATACCCCTCTCTCCTCCCCTGATGCCCCTTATTCCTCCCCTGATGCCCCTCTTTTCTAGGAGGTCAGATTGTTTGCTTGTTATGAGGGTATCGCAGGTTCTACAGCCCTAAAAGCCCCGATAATGTGTATAGAAACAGCAGGGAATGGCTTAATACGTTGAATGGGTAAATAAACCCCCATTATTATTATTCTAAATGCCCCCTATGTTCAAGGCCTATTTGCCCCCCTCAGTGTGCCGACTGGTCTCAGCAGGGTTAAATCTTGACGCCATACGCCAGAGCGATGTTGACCACCAATAGAAAGGGGGGCGCTACTGGCAAAGTAACCCCAGTAATATAAGCCATGGGGGGTTATGGGCAAGGCTGCCCCATTAAAGGGTAAACGTGCCCCCTTAGGCACTGATACGGCAATTAACCCTCTCCCCTCCTCATTCGGTGACCTTATCCCCATCCTAAAGGAGAACTACAATGCTGGCGTCTAGTATAGGATAGGTTATTTCTCTAAGTACTGAGAGGGTGGCAGAACAGCCTCCCAGCAGAAGTGGTAGACGACTGGTCAATGATTAAGCCCCTAGGAGTGCGGAACGCGTCGGGTTGTGTTTTTATGTCTGTGGGGTGAATGAATCAGCACCAGGTGCCCCTGGGTAACTGTTTGAAGCCTTGGCCCACACGGGGGGCTGGGGGGCCGTATCAGCTGTACCCTCCTGATGGGTTTGGTGACCTTAAAGCTGAGAAGGACCAGGCTGGCCACCGAGACGCAAACATCTCGTGCCTCCATCATCTGGGAGGAGGAGATGGGACCCTTGGACGTAGCCACCATATTCGAGGCGGCCATGGCGGAGAGATCGGTGGACGGGGATGAAGCGGGAAGAACGTGGGGTAATTGTTGGTAAGGTTGGGGGGTGGGGTAACTGCAGGAGTTTAATGACATTTTTTTTTAATGACCGTTCTTCAACATATCTGAGCGTAAAAAGGGTTAATGCGAGTTAATCAGATAAAGAGGTCACTAAGATCAGGCATACTATTGGGGAGAACAGCGGAGATTTGTTTTCGGTTTCTTCACACGACTTGGGGAAATCTGGAAAATATTAGGTTAATAATTACCCCGTACCTTGAATGGGTTAATATTTTGCCTGTTTCACATGACCAGGCAGAGAGCGGGTTAATGATTGCTGGAAGTGAATCGCTTGGCGCTCTGGGACTCTTTCTGTAGAAATGTTTTCTTATTCGAGTGAAGTTTCAGTGTAATATAAAGACATTTTCCTTTCCAACAGGGTGGTAGGTAAGTGGAACAGCCTCCCAGCAGAAGCGGTAGAGGGTAATACAGTGAGGGTATTAAACATGCGTGGGGATAGACATACGGCTCCTGAATCTAAGACGAGACCAATGACTGATTAAGGTTTGAGTCTTTAGAGACCGTCGTGATTTTTACGCTACTTTGAAAACGTTTGTAATTGTTTATCAATCTACTTCCTGTCTCTCTCCGTCTGAACCAATCAACAGCAACCAGCAACGATAGGAGAGGGATAACTAAATGAGGAAAACAGGAAGTTGAGATGGCTGCATCTTTTTTGGCTGCCAAATCCCTTCGCCTCTCCTATTTCCTCCCCTGATGCCCCTCTTTCCTCCCCCGATGCCCCTCTTTTCTTGGAGGTCAGAATGTTTGCTGGGTATGAGGGGATCGCAGGGTTCTACAGCCCTAAAAGCCCCGATAATGTGTATAGAAACAGCAGGAAACGGTGTTATAAATTAAATGGGGTGAATAAACCCAACTTTACTTCTAAATACCCAGCGCTGGGGCACAAGGTCCTACAGGTAAAAAAAAAACCCCTACCACGTGACGCCTCCAACAAACCGATTGCAACGTGCGAAGCTTTAGCTTCTCTGCACACCATTCATGTCTTCAGGCTGACGCACACGCCGTATCCGATACTCTCGGGGAACCCGGCACTGGAGCCCAGATCACGTTCCTGCCGCCGCGTAGGGCCATTAAGCAGCCGCCACGGCCCCCGGTGTGCTCACCACGGACACGGCCCTGTTCTATTCATCTCTTCCTGGCTTATTCACTAAATGGGGAGTCGTGTTTCAGCTCAGTATTCATCATGAAGGGTCGTCACTGGCAGGTTTCCCCAGCATGAAGGCTTAGCTGGCCCCGTATAATGTATAATTCAATGGATAGGCAGCTCGCTGATTTACCTTATACATTATACAGGGCCAGTCAAACAAAAAAAAAAAGGCTGAGCATACTGGGAGTTGTAGTCGGCTGCTGTTATCCCACATAGCAGCGACATTTGCTTTCGTTTTTATTCAGACAGCTCAGAAATATTTGGCACCGAGGATTGAATGTCATTTATTACCAGGGCCCTAACAATCGGGGCTGGAACTCCAGGGGGCCTGGATGACCCCAGCGACCGCTTGTCACCCCCCCCCTTAAAGCAGCTAGCAGAGATTGTAGAGGTGGGATCATCCCCACGCATGGTGTCTGACCCATCCAGCATTCAGGAAGTGACATCACATCCACTTCCTGCATGCCGAATCAGTCTACACAGCACGGACACAGACCACCCCTGCAGGTAAGTGTTGTGTGGCCAGGGGGCAAAGGCAGGCTGTTTGGGGGCACAGGTGACACCACGGGACGACACTTGGGGGGAATTTTTGCTCCGGATCCCGTGGCTTCGACTCACGCCCCTGTTGGGCACAATGCAATCTTTATTTACATCATATTTATTTGTATTACAAACGACAGCTGAAAAAGAAAACACGGAGTTCAGAGTTAATATTTTAATCTACCGTAAAACAAAATACAAGTCAGAAGATGTGCATACAAAATTAGAATTGTTCTTTTTTACATTTTGAAACAGATTTAATACCCAGGAAACTAATCCGCGCCCCAAAAACATTCAGCTTTACAAAAAAAAAAAAAAAAAAGCCGATATCCGTAAACGCTCTTAGAATTCAATTCATTTACCCCTTTAAGTATTAGCTTATACCGTTCCGATTATTAGGCGGCACTAATATTTAAATTAGGGGTGTGGCCTGTAATCGGGGTTTATATATTGAGGGTGGTCAGCCGTGCGTCTATTTCTCCTGTGCTCTGGGGTCTCCGAGGTCCCTGTCTCCTTTTCTTCTTCTCGCTCTTCCGTATTCTTTCTCCGCCTGCTTCTCCCCAGTAACAGCTCCATTGACCAGGCCTCCTGTAGCGCTTCCAAAAAGGGGCGGAGCCTCCACACCCACATTTGGCAGAACAGCAAAGGGGCGGAGACACAGTGGAAAGCCCCCCCCACTCGTTCCTCCAATCGAGGAGAAGGTGTGCGCCAAAGCTCCAGGAGGCCTGATCTATGGAGCGGATACAAGGAAGAAAGAAGACAGGAGAACCAGAAGAAGCAAGAGAAGGAGGAACGGACACGAAAGCAGAGAAGGTAGGGAGACATTGACAGAGAGCGTGAGGCGAGAAAATACTGTTTTTACCCTTTCTATAAACCATTTTCTTTAAAACGGCACCAAGCTATAAGTGTGCGCTTCTAATCAGGACAATACGGTACATCATCATCTATAACTTATAGACACCAGGATTCTGGCCATTTTGTTAAAATACGGAAAGTTGTATTTCATGAATCTTTTCGGTAATTTGGCACGTTCACCGCTTTCAGTGGAGTTTGTGGGATCTGTGAATGGCTTTAACTTGAACCGTTTAAAAAGTCGGCGAGGCGCTAAAGGTTTTGGCCGTCACGGCGGTAGACAGGAACATCGCCTCTGATTGGTCGGCACAGCTGTCGTACGCCAACCTGCTGCTCTGCAGGAGCAAATCCGGCGGCGGAACTTCCTCCCTCAATGTTATTTAATAAAGTGATCTGGAGCCTCCAGCGAGGGAGAGACCAACCTAAAGGAGGCTGCGGGGCGGAATACTGCAGGGTGTCAAGGGGCAATTACCATCAGATAGCCTGGTGCTTCCAGCTGATGATAGCCCCTCGTTTTGGAAGATCGGGACACCTGGAGAGCTTGGGGCTGCCCACCGCAAGAATGGATCTGCTGCTACTGCAGGACTGTTGGGCAGTATGAGACCCTATTGGGCCGCTCATCCACCGGGTATTTGCCCGCTGTGCCAGATGGCCAGTCCGGGCTTGCTTTTCTTTCTCTTTCCTGCTCCTGGCAATGAACTGGTTAAGGTTTGTAAAGTTCAGCCGGGGCAGACTCCTACCGCCTCTTACCGGCGGGAAAGAAAACCGGCCAATGAACGCATCTCACAGACGGCTATAAAAAAACATTTGCATGTCGTTTCCATGTTCATGTTCGCCTCGGTGCCATCCCGAAAACGGGTTAAAAAAAAAACCAAATGAATAAAACAAAAGACCATAAACAGGACGCCGGCTTCTTCAGCTGCGGTGCCGGTGGCGGCTGTGACTGCGATCGCTGCCGCTGTACGACGTGTAGGACCTCCGACTCCGGCTGCAATAAATAGAAGCTGCTGGTTTGTATGAGATCACGCGCATGACATCAAAAACCACCAAGGGCTTACTCGCTAAACTGGGAGATGGTGCCTTTCTCCTGCAAGAAGGGCGGGGCTGGCCCTGTATGATGTATAGTTCAATCGAAGAGGGGACTTTTTCTGATTTAACCACATTATGTATGGTCAACCAGGTCATGGTCAAGTGTGTATGGGGGATGTAGACGTGAAGGCCAGTGTCAGCTGGGGGGGGGGGTTGTTATTATGCCAGGGGTAAACACATATAAATACGCAGGGTGGCGTAATAATAATTTTCTCCATACCTGGACCTCCTGTCGTAACTACGCGACCGGCGGTACCTCGGACTTCTGGTGCGGCTCCGACTTCTGCTGTAGTAACTGTCGTAAGTGTGGGATCGGCTCCTGCCAAGAGACAAAGAATCCGCTACTGTAATCGGGGATCGTTGTATGAGATAACTTAATACCAATCTACCCCCCCCAATTAATGGGTCCTTAAAAATGCTTATCTCCCATTGGCTGCAGAGTCCAGCGACCACAAGGTCACAGACCGTACTGGAGAATATATTGATACGTTCAGCCTCGTATAATAATCACGTACCTCGACCTCCTCCGGCGTTCGTAGGAAGCACTCCGCGAACGACTTCTACTGTGGGTTCGGCTGCAATCAGGACAAGAGCAGGTTTAAAATGCACCATCTACCCAACTTCCTGTCCTGGGGGTTCTGTCCCGCCCCTTTACAAAAGTAACTTTAACCAATCAACAGCTTCATAAGTGACAGAACTTAACGGGGACAGAACTTACGCTAAGATCGTATATTTAACATTTGGAAAAGAAACGTTCTGAACGGAACACCATGTAACGCTCTCCATTTTAACCTGGACTGTAATAATCAGGCCATTAACAGAAGTAAATATCTTAAATTATAAATAATAAACAGAAAATCAAACACGTGTTACATACGTGTAGCTCCTATAGCTTCCATAGGACCTGCTCCGGCTACGTGATCTGTAGCTTCCATGACGACGTCTGCTGCGGCTTCTCGTATAGCTTCTCGACCTGTAATAAGTAAATATGTTCGTCGTCAGTGACCGGGGCACAATGACTAGGAGACCACCAGAGGAGAAATCTCCCAATGGAATGGTTTATTGTTTCCTACCTGGACGAAGAGCTGTAACTGTGCGATCGGCTCCTGGACCTGCTGTAGGAAGGAGACCTTGTTCTGCGGCTCGACACCGACCTGGACTTACTTCGAGAGCTGGCGGGGCTTTTCTCCCGGTGGCTCGAGGAACCTTCATCGCTTGAGCTCTCCTGGTTTCGAGGTCTCTGGTTCAAGCGGGCGGTTTTCCGGACTTCATCGAAAAGCGACCCCGGCCTTACCCTGCTTTTGCTTTTAATCTCGATTCGGAAGCCCTGGGGCTTTTTCTCCGGCCCCGTCGGGGTATTCGCCGGCGCGCCGGACGCCCTCAGCATTTGCAGAACGCTCTGTCCCTGCACGGGTTTCCATTTGTGGTCAACGGGCGCAGGGTCTGAACTTCCGGCCGTGCCCTTCTCCGCGCTTGTTGTGTTTGCGGCTACCGCCGGAGGACTCGGGGCTCCCTCGGTCTTGGCTTCTGTGATTTCCCCTTTGACGGACGCCGCACCCGACGATGAGGTTTGCTCAGACTTCCCCGGGGCAGGACTTGTTTGCGTCTGTCCGGGGGAACTTGTTTCCAGCTTAAGTAAGCGACTGTGGGTCCGCACTTTGATTTCATCGCTCTGGGCTCCTTTTCCAGGAGCCGTCTGGCTTTTATTCAGCGAGAACACAGGTTCCTTCTCCTCTGTCTTCCCAGAGCAAGTCTCCGAGGTCTCCTTTTTACTCTGCTCCGCGTCTCCTTTCTCGTTGCCTCCCAGAGAAATGCTGTTTTTGACGCTTTTATTCACGGGACTGCTTCCTTTGCCTTGGGCCGCGTCTTGCCGTTTGATCAGATTACTAGGCTTCTCGGTCACCGCATCCTCCTCCTCTTCCTCGCCAAACTCCAGCGGAGGCTGCCAGTGAAATACCTGCTTCCTTTTCTGTACTTTGTGCTTCTTTTGCTTTTTCCTCTTGGATTTGTCCTTCGCCTTCTTCAAGTGGCTCTTCTTTGCCCTCTTCTTACTGGATCGATGCTTGTGTTTCTTGGATTTGCCTTTCTCGTTCTCCTGACTCGAGCTCCTGGAAGGTGTAGATCGGGCTTGTTTTTCGGTATTATCTTCTGAGGCACGCGGAGACAAAGTAGCCACCGTTTTTGACTGGTTTATGGCCTCCGTGTCGGACTCGGAACTGGCCTCCCCTTCTTCCTTCCCAGAGGAGACGGCAGCATCCTCTACGTTACGAGAGCCCTCCATGTTGGATGTCTCTTTGACCGGAGCGAGCGTACTTTCTTTCATCCCTTCGCTTTTCGCTCCTTGGTCACAGATTACTTCTTTGATTTCTGAATTAACCGCAAGCGAAGCATCACCAACCTCCTCAGGTCTCGATTTATGGTCGCCGTCCGATTCTCTGGTGTTCACGTTCGTTTGAGTTTTCCTCGTACCATTTTGATTTTTTCCTCTCTTTCTGTAACTCTCCTTTTCGCTGTCCGAGGACGGGCCTGAATTGGAGTAGCTGTCTGTGCTTTTTGCAGAACTGGACACCTTTCCTTTATTCCTCTGGCCTTGCCGTTTGGAGCGACTCTCGAGCTTTTCCTTGGAAGGCTTTTTCCGCGTCCGAGGTCTTTCGTCATCGGAATCGCAAGACGAGGATCGGTCCCGCGAGCTCGAGGAATCCGAATAGAGGTTTGCTCTGGAACCGGAGCTGCTACGGCTTCTTGAACGAGTGTAGGATCTGCTGTAGGATCTGCCTCTCGAGGATCGGATTTTGGATTTGCGGTGATAGCTTCTATCTGAATAGCCGCTGCTTTCGCTATCCGAGCTTAACTGCCGCTTTCGGTAAGAACCCGATTTCTTATCTACCGCGGCGTGTTTACTCTGAGCCGGAAGAACGTCGGAGGCCTTGGCTTTAATTTCCTGGATTCTTTCATAGGACGGCTTCCATGGTTTTTGTCCCGGTTTCCACCTGGAAGGCGGTGGACTGTCGCTTAGGGGCATGACAGGAATATTATCAGCGACCGCGAAAGGCAAAACGACTTTATCAATCGGCTGTGACGCTTTTACCGGTTCCGTATTTCCAACCGGTTTGCTTTCTGCTACAGGTGACTCTTTAGTTTTTGGCGAACGCGAGACATTTCTCATGTGTTTGGATTTAGGAGAAGCTGGAGGTCGTGACATTGACCTTGATCGAGACCTGACCCGTTTTCTTGATCTGGATCTAGTTCGCGAACAGCTTCTGGAATGACTCCTGGAGCGGCTTCTAGATCGCGAGGAGGATTTGGAGGCTGTTCTGGATCTCGAGCTTACCCTTGACACAGACCTTGATCTGGACCTAGAACCAACACGAGATTCTTTGCTAGAACGGGCCGAAGAGCCTCGCTCTTTATCGGACAGAGACCAGTCTTTTTTGGAAGATTCCCTAGATGATCCGGATACAGATTCTTTAATCTGCTCTTGGGTGGGTTTCTCTCTCCTGCTTGAAGAACGTGCGGACTCTGCTTTTGGCGTGGGTGGCTGATTCTTCTTAGTTGGTTTATGTTTCTTGGAATGCTTCAGTTTTTTGGACTTCTTTTTGCGTTTTACCTTTTTATCTTTCTTGCTCGTTTTAGAGCGGGAAGCGCGTTCTGGACTATCGTCAGAGTGGTAGCCGTCCTGCGACCATGAAGTTGACCTTGGAGACACGTTACCATCATCCCAGTGACTGGACAATCGGTCGTTGAGTCTAAAGTAAGGGAGAAGAAAAAAAGTGATTTTTTGTTGGCATGATAACATTTTAAAATTTACATTTTCTATAATTTTAAAAAATCACCAGATCTGAACCTTTTACTGGACTAAATGGGTGAAAAATACAAGACAGACACTGGGTGTATTTGCCAACAGCCTGTGGAAAACTGGAGACACCTTATCTGGACATTTGTAGCCCAAGAGCTGTTTTTGGCCACTGGAAAAGTTGTCGTAATCAGCCAGGGCAAGATTTACACGAATAGCCCAACAATGTCCTTACTTGTCTCCTTTGCTCCACTTCTCCCCGGACGGAGGTTTGTAGGTCCTCAGCCTCTGCATCTCCTCCTTCCAGTGAGGGGGAGTCTCGCTGCTTTCATCATCGACTTCCGACTCCGAACGAGACCTCGATCGAGGTGGCGTGTGATATCGCTGAAAAAGTGGTTCAAAAGAACAGAAAAATTATATATAAACCTCAACAAACCAACATGTAGGAACTCTGCGGGCGCTTCGTGTGAAAACCGACTCGCAAATGATTATCGCTTTTTAAGAAACAAAGAAAGGATTCCCTGGATAATCTGTACGCAAAGATCCATGAAAAGGGGAGGAAAAACTGGTGAACTCTAAGGGGGGCACATAGACAGTTTTATTAACTGATGGAGGATGTTCTAGAAGAGTTGCGCTTCCATCTCAATCACTTCACTTTACGTGATTAAGGTCCAACCCCAGTGGGCTTCGGTTGTATCAAAAGCTTGGGTGGCCCTGTATGAAGTCTCTGGAATGACTGAACTATGTGTGCTATAAAAGAAAAAAAACTAAAGAAATGTACTAAAGCCATATACAATTAAAACAAAAAAAAACAAACATACTATTGTGCCTCTTCCTCTAATTTTCCTCCCAGACTTCGAAAGTGAAGATTTCTGCAGGTCAGTTTGCGGAGGCTCCGTATTCACAGACTTCCTAAAGAAACAAGTTATGCAAGAAAGGAAAAAGATAAGAAATATACTAAATAGCCTCAACGAAGTACACTACTGTTCAAAAGTAAGACCAAAAAAAAGCGGATTTTGCCTATTAAATAACAGACAGGGTTAATGTTGTAAATGACTATTGTAGCTGGCTGATTTTTAATAAAATATATTCATAGGTGTACAGAGGCCTTTATCACTCCCATCACTCCCGTGTTCCAGTGGCCCTTTATCACTCCCATCACTCCCGTGTTCCAGTGGCCCTTTATCACTCCCATCACTCTGTGTTTCAATGGCCCTTTATCACTCCATCATCCTGTGTTCCAATGGCCCTTTATCACTCCCATCACTCTCTGTGTTTCAATGGCACGTTGTGTTCGCCGATGCAAGTTTAAAAGGCTAATTGATCGTTAGAAACCCTTTTGTAATTATGTTCAGCCAGAAATGTCCCTTTTTCCATGAAAACAGCTGAGTGAGCCCAAACTTTTGAAAGGTAGTGTAGGTGGAATGACATATTTATACATTTTCTCTTTATTGTGTAAGGAAAGTCACATCCAATTAACTGCATTTTGCCGAAAAGAGTTGAAAGGCAATAGACAAACAGACAAGGCTTATCTCCTGTCGCCCTAATCTTTCTTCCTAATGCAAAGCAAATACTAACTAGCACAGACCCACAATGGAGTGTGTGATCATTTATATACACAAGTTTTTATGCCAAATATTCATTTCCGGAAAACCTCCTTTCCCCGCACCCCAATGATCCAAGAGAACGGTCTCGAGTTCTCCTATTGTTAGAAAAGGTCAGAGTGACTTAGCAGCCGAGTGCTTTATTTGCTCGAGTTAAATATCTTTCTAGCACGTAATTGCAATCCTCTCTTTTTACCGCCAGTGATTACTCTATCAAAAATCACAGGCGCTGGTATATACACTACTGCTCAAAAGTTTGGGGTCGATTAGCCTTTTAAACTTGGAACACGGGAGTGATAAAGGGCCATTGGAGCACAGGAGTGATGGGAGTGATAAAGGGCCATTGGGACACAGGAGTGATGGGAGTGATAAAAGGGCCATTGGCACACAGGAGTGATGGGGAGTGATAAAGGGCATTGGCACACAGGAGTGATGGGAGTGATAAAGGGCCATTGGGACACAGGAGTGATAGGAGAGATAAAGGGTCTCAGGACGCCTATGAAGAGATTCCATTAAAAATCAGCTTTTTCCAAAACAAATAATTCTCATAAAACAGCTTTTAATGCAGGAAACCAAAGGTGCAAAACATCAAAACTGATAAAAAGCAACCGATTTTTAACATCTTAGTCTTTCGCATAACGAACAGGTTAACGATCCTGTCCGGCTTGTCATCATGTCATTATTCAGCTGCTTTCTCATATAACATTATTTTTTCTATAGTGCTCCCCAGTCGGTATTTACGTGACTCTTGTGTTGTCCCGAACGCCCTGGGAAGCGGTAACTTAATTAAGCTTACGTTTCCGTATCTGGATTTGGAGCAGGAGCGTCTCTTCTTAACAGAAACCGGTTTTCAGGAACGGGTGGGATTTCTTCTGGGCGCACGACGAGCTTCTCCCTGCGAGACACGGAGTCCTCGGCGTTGTTCTTATCAGACTGTGCGCTGCAGGAAAAACGTTCGCAGCATCACCAGCCATACTAATACAGTGAGGGGATTTAAACATGCGCAGGATAGACATACGGCTCCTGAATCCAAGACGAGACCAACGACTGATTAAGGTTTGAGTCTTTACAACAGGAGAAAGTGGCAACTAGATGGGGGCCCAATAGGGCCGATCTGCTATCAAAGTCTCTGCTACTATTTACTGCATCCAGGAACATGATATGTCATAAACAGATTAAAAAAAAGGTACATTTTCCCCTATTTTAGCTAACGTGGTTGTTTCAGTAAACACACCTGCGCAGACTTGGTGCCCTTCTCACTCGGGTCTCCACCTTGGCAGCACGGTCTTTCCTCCTCTTCTTCGAGTGTTTCACTTTGCTTCTCCTCTTGCGTTTTTTCCTCCTGCTTCTTTCAGCTTCGCTCTCTGAAGAAGACTCTGAGGTGGAAGAGGAAGACGAAGGAGAAGAGGACTTGGAACTGGAGTCCTCCGAACGAGAAGAGACTCTCCTAACCTTCTCTGAGACTTTAAAAAAAGGAAGCAGAAGGAGATTACAAGCCAGCCATGAAACCCAATAAGTCTCCCAACCGCACATTCAACACATTGGCCACCATGCTTCTACACTCCCCGCACTGATCACACCTTGTACCACAACCTACAGAGTCTCCTAGAGTAGGCAGGAGAGTTGCAGTTTCATCTCCATGACTTCACTTAACCTTGACCAACGGCAGGGAGCTTCTCCTCCAGAGACTGCTTGGATGGCCCCGTATTATGTATATTTAAATCAGCGAGTTTGTGAAAGTCTCTGCACGATTGTAATATGCATTATATACGACCAATTTGCCAGGGACGGCCCTTTAAACTCTCCTGCCAACCCCCCGTTTTATTGAGTGGTTTGGCCAGCTCGCACCCAATGCGTGAAACTCACCATCTTTGGCTGGCTTGGCCACCACGAGCCCGCAGTTTATCACTCTAACATCAGCGTATGGCCGGCTGGCCGCGTCGGTTTTCAAGTTCTCGATCTGCTCTATCGCCTCGAAACCTGAAATCACGAGTCCGAAAACAACATGGACGCTGGAAACCAAAACAATACGGCAGAATGCATCGGATTAGAACGGAAGCGTACCTCCTGATAGACCTGCCATCACCATGGCGAATAACAAACTTGCCCGGACTCTATACTTGCGGGCTTTAGCAGAAAGCAGCTATAAGGTGTTTTTTTTTTTTAAACTAGCTTTATGTGTACATGTGGAAAGCAACACATTGTCAAATGTATTCAGCTGCACCTGGTCTATACAGGTTTCTCTGTTGCTTTATAACTGGTGTAGGACTCGAGGATTATTCATTTATTTTGGATCAGCCAAAGTGCATCTCAACAGCAACATCCCCCCCCAACAAAAGGATTGTGTTAGAATCTTATGCCAGTCTGGAGGAACCTTAACTATTGAGATTATGTCCACATAAAGCTAGCGTTTCACTCTTACACTGGGGCAGATTAAGCTCGAAAAATAAAAAGATCATACTGGATCCCTGGTGGGCTTTTTGAGACGGGGTAATCCGCCCTGACACCTGCCACTCAACCTTACGCTACCCCGCCAACACACACACCCGGGGGTTAATCTACACAAATATCATCACACGCAAAGCCCTTACCCGTCAAGGTGCGGCGCCGGCTTGGTGGTTCTGTATAAAAAGGCCAAAAAAGAGAGAGTCAGGAAAAATTGTATTTTATTCATCAGGAACAGGGGGGAAAAAGAGAAATGTTAAATATTACTGTATTTGCTCAATTATAAGACGACCCCCCAAAATCTGATTATATAATTTAGGATAAAAAAAAAAAGAAAAAAGCTGAATATAAGACGACCAGTAAATGTTAATTCATGTAAACTATTTTTTTTTAATAAAAGCTATGATTGAGAAAAAATATTGTTTTCATTTCCTTTTCTTTTCCAACCTGCCCCCTCAGTTATGCACATCTGCCCCTAGGCTTGCCACTCTGCCCCAGAAATGCCTTATACCCCCTATATGCCACTGTGCACCATGACATGCCTTTTAACCCTCTATATGCCACTATGCACCATGACATGCCTTTTAACCCTCTATATGCCACTATGCCCCATGATATGCCTTTTAACCCTCTATATGCCACTATGCCCCATGATATGCCTTATACCCCTATATGCCACTCTGGCATTTAGGGGGTTAAAAGGCATATTATGGGGCAGAGTGGCATATAGGGAGGTATAAGGCATTTCTGGAGGCAGATGGCGTATAGAGGATTAAAAGGCATTTCTGGAGGCAGAATGGCATTAAGGGGTTAAAAGGCATTTCATAGAGCACTCTGCCTACAGAAATGCCTTATGCAAAAAAAACAAACAAAAAAACGTCTGACTCCCGGTGTGTTGTCCGGACAGCAGGTAGACGTCTATGCAATTCGCGTAGGCAACTTCCGCTGCAGCCGGAAGGAGGTGCCGTTAGCAGTGGGGGTTGTCTGCGTCCATCGCGCATACACCCCCCGATTGTCAGAGAGAATTCTCCGCGCCGGTGCGCGGAGCGCAGACGCAGACAACCCCCACTGCTAACCGCACCTCCTTCCGGCTGCAGCGGAAGTTGCCTACGCGAATCGCACTGGTGTGGGAGGGGAGTCAGGAGGTTCCAGGTTCCCTGCGGTGCTGCGGGGGATCTAGATTTTAGTCTCATAGTCAGACTTATTAGAGGTCCGATTATAAGAGGGGTATTTTTCTGGGAAAAAAACCTTGTCTTATAATCGAGCAAATACGGTACCTATTCCTGTTGAAAAATATTTTTTTCGCTTTTCTGTGATTTCTTGTTGAAAAACTTTCCGTGAGGCCTCCTAATTTGGTCCCTCTGCGCTGACTGCCCTCCGGTTTCTGACATCATATAAGGGGGCGCTGACTTGAAAGTCTATTAGTTTGAAGGGGACTGGGGGTGGCTGCGGGCGGTCAGACTGCTGTGATATAACACACAGAGGAGGGGGTTTTTAGGATAAAAATAAAATGGCAGAGAGGTTTCTTTTACTTCTCTTTACATGACCCAGCATTCCTTTGGTGATATTTTGTGAGGCACCCTAGATGGAGCAGCATTTTTAAAGCCGATACAGCGAAAAAGAAAACACATTCAGTGATTGTGAAACACCTACGTGCGAGGCCATTAGCTCCTAGTGAAACGTATGGGGTCACAACAAAACGCGCCCCTTAGTGAACTGCCCCGCAGGATGTGTCTGGGGTTATTATTCAGCTTTCAGACCCCTCACGGCAGGGGGTTTAATAACGAAGGACCCCCGACGTTACTTACATAAAAAACTGTGACCCGTTGGTATCCTTTCCACGGTTTGCCATAGACAGGAGGAACGCGCGATCATGTTTGAGAATAAAGTTTTCATCTGCGAGAGAAAATATTAAAAAAAAAAAAAAAAAAAAAAAAAAAAAAAAAAGGAAAAAGAAAAGGGTGGGGAGGGAGAAAATATTTAGCGTTAACGTCACAAAAAATAGCAAAAAAGGTAACTTACACACAAAAATGCCAAATTTCCGAGAGATGCGAAGAATTTAAAGGCTGCGACACAAATTCTGCCGGGGATTGGGAAGAAATATAAAAAACAAACAAAAAAAAACCTACTCTATCTTTTAACGGTGAAAATAATGTGACATGATCACAAGGTTTAACCCTTTAATCACCAGAGAAATCATTTGCAGGCACACACCCTGCCCCCCTCAGTATTCAAAGGGCCTAATCTTTGGCTAAACCCCAAAAAACTTAATAAAATACATGAAAATATTAAATACATTTGTAGGACAAAAACAAATCATAAAAATATGAATAATATTGAAAAAAGAATTCTAAGTCTACAGTTGCGATATTATGTTAATATGCAGCCCAAAAGTACATTCTGAGGACTACGCCAACGCTGTTAGTTACTAAACTTACTACGGAAAATAAATACAATTTAAAATAATAATGAAAAAAATTAAAAAAAGAGAAAATAATAAGTATAAATATTCAAAAATAATAATACACTTATAAAAAAAAAAAACATTCTGGAGACAAAATGTAAATATTTGTAGCCATAAGTTTAACAATAAATGGATTTTGTAAGCATGACACAATCAGAGACCTGTATTCATATATTTTTTTTTAAAGACAATTATTTAAAAAATTGATTCTTTACAATAAAAAAGAAACCATTCAGAGAAGCTCATGGTGAAGAAACGAATGGAATGTCGGCCATCGCCGCGGATTCCGCTTATCTGCTTTTAGTGGTCGGTGACAATGATTTGAAAAGACTAAGAGCGGCCGGACGCCCCCATTCCAGCTGATCCCCCCCTTATTTTTACATGGCGCGCGCTGGAAGGAAGACGTCCGAAGGGCACCCAAGGTTATTCGCACTTACCTACTTGAGTACACTGTTTAAAAACAAAAACAAAAAGAAAGCCTTCAGTGGGAACACAATGCTGCGTGAAGAGGCACAGACGTGTGCACCTCGTGTACAGTATATGAAGCATCTGAGACACCTGACTGCATGCACGCCCCGATACACAAACCATACGCACGAGGCTTTTCTTCCTAATAAACCTTATTTTTGCCATTTTCTCTCTTTCCGGAGAGTTCTTGCAGCTATACCCTCTTCTCGGCTGCGCGGACAGCAGTGGGCGGTGCTATTGCTGGCAGGTGGGGTTAAATGGTACCAAACGCCCGTATAAAACCATTCTTCCACCCCATCAGTATAGCCAGACCTGACTAAAGTCTAAAACTTGAGGGTCAACGGCAAAGATGTAAGTAAGGATGTTTTACTTGACAGAGGGTGGTAGATAAGTGGAACATCCTCCCAGCAGAAGTGGTAGAGGGTAATACAGTGAGGGTATTAAACATGCATGGGGCAGACATACGGCTCCTGAATCTAAGACGAGACCAACGACTGATTAAGGTTTGAGTCTTTACAGCAGGAGAAAACGGGCGACTAGACGGGGGCCGAATGGGGCCGATCTGCCCGCAGATTCAAAGCTATATTTAAAACATAATAATCATGTATGTTTTTTTTTATGTATTTATCCTGCCCCACCACAGGGTTAAATCTCCCCGTTGCCCTGAGATATTTGTGATAATAGCGTTATGGAAGGATCTGCACGGCTGGAAACAATCTCTAGCGCTAGAGGCTCCTGTGCCATCCGCTAAAACAACGCAGGGAGAGAACAGGAAGTGGATTACAACTTCCTACTCGGGCTGACGGGAGGACTCCGATGCTGTCCGCACCGAGGAATCATGGGAAAGGATGGTAAATTTGCATAAAACGCCCCAGCGGGAGACATCCTCGTTTACAGATCATCATTCCCTGCGCCTTTCGAGACAGACGTATATCTCTAGAGCCGACACCGCCTACAACTAGCTCCGCCCACCCGCGACGGCATCAAAAAAAGGGTATAGCCGCTACGTTCCAAAACGCAAGAATAATCAGAAAGGTTACTCATTTTACTTAAACAATGACTCTTTTTTTCCGTTAAAGTGGGGCTGGGTAGGGGTTAGCATTTGATTGCCACCCAGCTTGTGTTCAAACACCCATCACACTTAGCCGAATCTGACAGAGAAATTGAACAGGTCACAAACTCAGCCGGGCGTTATGGGAAATTGGGTAACAGAGACCTCGGTGAAGATATTGTTCCAATTGTGGGGTGGAGTGGACAGCTACTCTCCCTGAAGTGGAAGCTTTACAGCAGGGGCAGAAGTTTCTGTTCACCGAACACCCCCCCCCCCCCCCCCAGGTTGGCGGCACTGACCTGGGCAAATTAAAAGTCTAATAGCATCTCCTATTTCACACAGAGACGTAACAACCTGGGGAGGAACAGGAGAGAGTGATCTAAACGTACGAGAAGCTTAAGATTTCCAAATCCTGCCCCATTCCTTAAAAGACGACACCATCATCGTCTAACTGAAGTATAATAGATTGCAAGCTTTTGGGACTATCCAGGTCTCTTCTTCAAGCGTATTATACATTTGTAGCAGAAACAACTCACACCAACCTTAAGTGTATCATAAGCCTGAAGAAGAGACCTAGATAGTCCCAAAAGCTTGCAATCTAATCTCTGTCTCCTTTCTATGGCTAACATGTATCATCTGTACCAGGAGGCGTTACGAGACCCAGACACAAGGTATCCGTGTACGGGGGGTGCGAGGGAAGGGGGTATATTCACGGTGTTACCGAGCTGTGCTTTGCTTACCTTTTCATTTTGCAAAAGACCACATTCTCTATAAATAAAAGAATATGTTGACAGTTTTAGGCAGGAAGATAGGAGTTCTTTTTCTTTTCATTGATAACGTTGCCTAGCCTCCATGCTGAGAAAAACACACTGCTTTATCCCATACAAGATTAGTCCTCGCTTTCTAACAGTTACGTGGCTGGGGGGGGGGGGGGGAACGTATTATATATATATTTATATTTCTGGCCGTCTCATGCATACGGGTCGTACATGCAACATTACGAGACATGCAAGGAAGTGATCTATCCGGCCGTTCTTAATAAAGGCTAGCCTCCTCCAAACCATTATCAGCAGCTAATACAAAAGGCAAGGTCAGGCTTTACCTTCAAAATAACCGCCGTATATCGATTCCCCTCCTTTTCCGTTACCTGGAAGAATGAAAAAAGTTAAAATAAATAAATAAGGTAAGTTTAACCCCTTCAGGCGCCCTCTACATTTTTGCTTTCAAATGCATTAAAGGATTCAACAAAATCCTCTCTATGGATTCGGTTTCCCTCCCTGGCTGGGAAGATTCCTCTTTATTGACCGATATATAGCGCCATCATATTCCGCAGCGCTGTACAATAGGACAATAGAATGTATGCAGAATTCTTCTCCTGCACACGCGTGTTACACTCCCTGCAAGCCAGGTCAACTAATTGGACCCATTTATTACATGCGGTGAAAATGCTCCTATATAAATATAATATAAATAACTATAATTATTATTACTTTTAAATAGCGCATGTTATATATACTGTATATTTGCAGTATTTGGGAAAGTAACAGCCCCCCTTACAATATGTGAATATTTTCACAGAGCCGCTGCGTCCGGCGCCCGGGCGGATAAAAAAATCGCGCCGGCCGCTGTTTTTACCTTCGCTGAAGTCTCCTCCCTGTATCATGAAATTTTTCACCACGCGGTGAAACGTAGAGCCCGTAAAACATAACTTTTTCCCAGTGACTTTTCCGATTCCCTTTTCACCTAATGGGGGGGGGGGGGGGAGGAAATAAACAAATATTATAGTATTTTTTTCAGAGCAGAATTCTCTGATTGGACCCCTGGGGGTTCCATCCACTCGGTACAAAGTTACAGCGTAAGAATTATTACAAGGAGTGACAAGGAAATGTCCTTTGATTGACCTCAAACTTTTGAACACTAGGTGTAATATATGTATAATATATTATATACACAAACACATATTTATTATAAAATATTCTAACAGTAACATTATTATTATTATTAATGACAGAGGCAATGAGATTTTTTATGGTTGCCCGGGTTACTCGCGCCTTACCTGTACACAAACACAGGAAGTTCATGCAGGTCTTTGGGCAAACATCAGAAAAGAGCTGAAATACAATACGGCCGACTGAAAAGCAAAACAAAATCCGTCAACATAAATTTGGGGGACGTCACAAAGGGTTAAAAGAAAATAAAAAAGCAAAGCTAAATTCAATTTTCATTTGAAGTGCATTTTACCATTCAGTCCAATCACTGATTTAGCTATACAGTATACAGGGGGCCGGCTCGCTGATTTAGCTATACATTATACAGGGGGCACTCATTTTTTTTTTTAGAAAATAGTTAATTAGAACACATTCAGTAAAACCCCACCTATTCCAAGAAGCTTACAATCTATTCTGAAAATCTCAGCATCCTGATATTTCTGTTCTTTCACTACAGTCGAACTATCCTCACCCAAGCAGTCCCTCTTTCACCCCCCCCCAATGGATTGTTAGCTTCTGTAGCGGTACGTCCTAACCTCTCTAGCGCTATATTTATATATATATATATATAATATATATATATTATATAAGTATATCCAGTATGAGATGATAACCATTCATACAGGAAGCTGGGAGACCTCCGCTGGGTCCGGGTTCCAGCTGAGAAGGAAAGAGGATGGAGACAAAGACCTTGCTTGTTGCGGGGGCCGCAGCTGGCCCCGCCACGGGCTCCTGTACACACAGGAAATGCTTTGTGCGCGTACGGGACAAATCTTTATACAGATAAAGCTCTTTATGCCACTATATCAATAACATAGTTGCCAACAGTCCTGAATTTTCCAGGACAGTCCTGATTTTTGGGTTCTGTCGGAGTAACGTGCATTGCGTTTAAACTCTGCGGGGCTGAGAGACGTAAACGGCCTAAACGCCGGTAACCGAGCTCCAGACACCCAGTATCTGCCCCGGGCAGCCTGAAGCTTAAATGCTCAGTGTAACCCCGCCTACTTTAGACCCCACCCCCTTTCTGTCCTGGGACACCCGGAGCAAAAGCTGGCAAATATGCCACGTGTTACTGATATTAAAGGTGCTGTCCCACTTAGATCGGGTTATTTGCTTATTATGGTAGACGGTACGATTTATATTCTGTCATTTTATTCTTTCTTCTGAAGTTTTAATCAGATAAAAGCTTCTTTTTTTTTTTTTTTTTTTTTTTTTTTTTTTAAATAAGAGCCAGTCCCCATGCCGGCTTTTGTGTCACATGACAGGTGGTAGTGGCAAAAATGAAGAATTATGTAGAATGTTATATAAATAAAAATAGATATTTCTGGTCAGGGTTTTGGCCAATGACGTGGCAGATTCGGACCTTTAATGTGGCTGGTGGCCTTAAAGGGCCAAAGTGAATACCCAGCCTGGGCTTGTTTCTAGTGCTGCATTTTCTGCAGAATCTGTCTTTTACATTTACCCCTAAGCTCCAAGCCCCCCCGGCTTGTGATATACGCCAGGGCTGGCCGGGGGCATGGCAAGCGTTCCCCTATTGAATTCAATGGGAGTGTTATCCTGCCACTGGACCACGGAGGGGGAGGGAAGCTGGTGCAGCAAGGCTGCATCTTCTGTGTCAGGTGGGTGTTTTTGAAGAATACACTCATGGTGGGTTAGAATTACTTATAGATTACTTCAGTATGGATTCTTCTATAGCGGGAGAGTCGGGGACAGTAACCCGCCTCTTTAAATTAATGGAGACAGAAATGTGGAAAAAACGGTTAATCTTAGCAAATAACTGCAATGAAATATAAGCTGACTGGGTTTTCTGGCAGGGCTTTTAGTATTTAATATGCATCACAAAGAAAGGATTATTTTTTTTCGGTAATTATCACATATTTGAATCCATCCTATCTCTGGCGCCCGAGGCTGGGCTTTGCATAGGTCTTAATTGCGGAGCAAAAACCGGACCACGGAGGGGATGTTGCACCGCAACCTTGGAGCTGCAGCTTCTCCTGAAGGTAATCTGCAAAGTACTTTAATACGCTTCCTTTGTTGAGGAGGCTGCCTGGGACACTGTCCCTTTAAGCCAAAGTCTCATCATATATATATATATACACCCTCCCCTATACACCACATGATATGAAGCTCTGTGCTTGGCAGTTATGGAAGGGTATGGCAGTATATAGAATTTGCCTGCAGACAAAACCCATCTAGCCCCATCTAGTCTCCCGCTATATTAGCCTCTACCACTTTTTCTGGGAGCCTGCTCCACGTATCTATCACCCTCTCAATAAAGTAAAACTCCTTTCCATCTCAGCCTCTGACCCTCTAGTGTTAGATTCCGGTCTCTTGTTGTAACTTTTCTCCTCCTTTGGAATAAACTTTCCTCTTTGTTAAATCCCTTTATGTATTTCAATGTTTATCTATATTCTAAAAGTAAGTCCCATTATTAACCAAGATGGGCATATTATATATTAATACAAATAATATAAAAAATATTTAAAAAATTGCTAATAACTAAAGTCAAGGAACTTCATGGATATAAAATGAGACGCGTCCCGATGACAGCTGTTACAGAGAAGAACACACGATATGGTACTTACTTGGCTCCCGATTGATTTCAACTTCAAAGTAGCACTGGGGCCGGGCCTTCTCCCCCATTGTTAGATGACTGCACCTTAAAGCAAGCAGGGGACAAAAAAACACAATGCCTTTAACTTGGCGGCACGGACCGGGACGAGCGGAGCATCTGCTCGAGGCGAAGCCAGGAGGACACTCAAAGATGTCGTTGTGTGAAGCAGGTTCTGCCTCCTTTATATACACAGCAGCTCAGAAACCTCCCAGCCGCAGCCGCCGGGGAGCGAAGGGTTACTTCCTCCTCTTACAAGAAAACCACAAGCCGAGCAGGCCCGTAAATCTACTCATACGCGACATTCAATCTATACTTCATACCAGCACCTATACACAGGCTCACCTATACACAGGCTCACCTATACACAGGCTCACCTATAATACAGCCTTTCCTCTACCAAATAGCCCCGAGTGGCCCATGGGCCGTGGGCGCAGCCGCAGCATTCTGTGGATTTTAACGATGTAAAGAATTTGCTTTGTTGGTTTAAAGGGACTCTCCAGCCATCAGACGCGGCGCCTTTAAAAGTTTCCATCTGGTCTGTTTTGCAAATGCGTTGTGGGGGGGGGATTATGCAAAATACCCCATATGCATTTGCCCCCCATGTGCTAAATGCCCTGCAGGAGATGGGGTCCCCCTGTATGTGATAGATGCTGTGCCGACTCAGAAAATGCTCCCATTGATTTCTATAGGAACTCTTCCCTGCCAGGGATGAGGCTATATGAAACTTACACATGCTTTGTACATTTAAGGGGCTCCCCAGGACACCTATAACCCCCCCCCCGCCCTGCTGTGTGGACAGGGGTCCATGACACGAGATCAGAGCAGCAGCCCCAGCGCTTCAGCTTGTTCAGGATCTACCGGCACGCCGGTGACCTGCTTAACACTGCCAAGCAAAACGTCGATAAACACAAAGCACGAGTTCAGCGGCGGCGATCAGAACGTATCTCTCTCTGGAAATTTAAAAATATAAAAAAAATAAAATATTAAAAGGGAAAAGAAAAATGAAAAAAAATCCTCATTAAAATTTGGGCAAATCTGTGCAAGTTTATAACAAATATTTATTTTAGGCGT
Source organism: Spea multiplicata (assembly GCA_009364415.1). NCBI lineage: Eukaryota > Metazoa > Chordata > Amphibia > Anura > Pelobatidae > Spea > Spea multiplicata. Next base: position 643,578 of record VKOC01000006.1, read on the forward strand.
TTAAACCTCAGATCCAGCGCTGCGATCTAGGAGTCAAATTGGGTTTTTTGGGCCCCGAAGAGATCTGTGGTAGGAGCCCACAGTAAGAGCTCACCGATGGGGGCTACCTGGTTCCCGGGGTCTCGCCGGCTTATTTGCTTCGGGGTTTAGCATTTTTTGTTTATTTTTACATAAAAGCGTGAAATATGAAAGGAATCTTCGCAGGCAGCTGAAAGAGCAGAGGAGTTCTTCTTCACCTGTCGCTCAGAAACGTCGGTACGGTAAGGGAGTGCGCAGGTTCACAAATACGGCACAAGGGAAGCGTGGGGTCCCGAGCGTCTCGCCGACGGCCGGCAGAGAAGGGATGGCAGAGATCCCGGCACGAAACGGCAGCTGCTTATAGTAAATAATCATTTCCAGCCTCAAACACCACACTGAGCTGATGCTTTGTGGCAATGAAGTCCTTTCCCCCATAGACTTTCATTAGTTAGAGAGTCCATCTGGGTGAATAAGACAGAGCCATTCTATTGTTCCTCGCTGGCAGTATAAGGTGGGGGGTCAGATAACAGAGCGAGAACTCATACAAACCGCTGATATTCAGCTGCCTGAAAACATCATATTACGGGGCAAAAACTACAACCGGGTTAAAAAAGTAACAAAGCAATATTTTTGAGAATGTATTTTTAATCTGATACTAGTGAATAATAACTTTATTGCAATAGGAACAGCTACAATGTAACATTCTAAAGTCTACAAGAAGAAATAAATGATACAAATATTAGTGAAATTAAGACAAATGCAACATAAATTTCATTTCTATCCGCTGCGGGGCCACCAAAAATACCCACGCAGCCACCTGGCCTCACCCCAAAGAAGCGGCATTCTTGGCCGACCACATGAATGGCTCACCCCCAGCAATATTTATTTCATCATATACATAATCTGCACGCACGATGATGTCACATCATCCTTTTAATGAATACAATTGCAAAAGACATTGTACCCAATACCAGACGCACAGCGAGGTCACCCCCATCAGCTCCAGGCCTCGAGCACCCAGGGGTCACCCCCATCGGTTCCAGAATACTACCCCAGGGGCACCAAGGCTCTAGAACTATGGAGGTTAACCCCATCAGTACCAGCTCTCTAGCACTCTGGAGGATAACCCGACCTGACCTTACAGGGCACTGAGCTTAACCCCATCAGAACTAAATCACCAGCACTCTGAAGGTTAATCCCCAAAACAAAGCAAACTCGAGGTTAACCCCATCAGCGCAGGAGCCACGGCACTGGCAATCAGGAGGTTAACCCCTTCTGAGCAAGGTCTCCCAAAAAGCTCTGGACGTTAACCCTATCAACACCAGGGCTCTGGAGATAAACCCTTTCAGTACCAGCTCTACAGCCCTCAGGTAGGCCACGGAATCGGAAGTTGACCTTTAAGGGGTTAAATTACGCAACTTAGTAAGGCTATCATGGGGTTAAGTCACATGAATCACAATATCTCATTCAAATATACCTCAGGTAAACCGTGTGCGTGCCTGAACTTACTCCCATCGCGGGTGATATTGACCCTTGGAAATCCTCCTCCCTGGGGCCTACGTGTGATACCCCAGACCCTCCCTGCCCCCAGCTGCGGTGCTAATTACCGGGTAACTTCTCCGTCAAGCCGCCGCTCCCGCAGCCACGTATTCCCGTTGCTCCACCCCTTTCCCTTACCTCACAGCACGGAACGCGGTGCAGGCTGGGACACCACTGACGTCATTAGGCGACAGCGCCTGCGCACTCTGAGGTAGCCGAGGAGCGTGTGACCCTACGAATTCTATACACCTGAGACCGAACTTAAGGTGTCTCCAGTAGGGAGCCCTGGTGTCTGTTGTACTCCATACCCAGAGCTAAAAGGTGTTTTTGGCTTTATTTATCATTATTAATTAGCAATTAATTATTTACCTTTACAGCTGCTGCCTTCCCACGTCTAATAATCTGGCTATTATAACCAAGGCTGCGGTTTCAGCTACCATGTATTCACAACTTCTCTAAAGGAGATGGTTCACCATACCTCCCAAGTGTCCCTGTATAGTGTGGTCAGTCCCTCCCTGTGATTCAAGTTCCTCATTACTTCAATAACATTAACACAGACTAAGGCATACTGGGGCAGAAGGAGAAGCGCCCCCTGACACCCCTCTCTCCTCCCGATGCCCCTCTTTTCTAGGAGGTCAGAATGTTTGCTGGGTATGAGGGGATCGCAGGGTGCTACAGCCCTAAAAGCCCCAAAAATGTGTATCGAAACAGCAGGAGATGGCTTTATAAATTAACTGGGGTTGGCGGAAGAGTTTTTTTGTTTTACGGTTTCATCTCCCTGAATTCCACGTGAATTATAAAGTCTGGCCCTGTATACTGCATAGTTCAATAAGTGAGACAAAGAAATCCTGTTGATTTAAATATGCTTTATACAGGACCGTCCAAGCTGATTTTGGAGCAGAAGCTGGGTGTCAGCCCTTCATAACGTAAAGGCTTTAAAGGCTTCTCCAGGGAAAGACAATGGTGGATGGGGCAGGTCCTATTGAGAGGATATGTATAGCTGACAAGGGTCCCTGTTCCGTTTGGCCAGTCCTTGTTTGGTCCCCAAAGTCCCTTGCCCCTCATTCCTCCTCTAAAGCCCCTATTTCATATCCTGATGTCCGTCTTTGCACTTGATGCTTCTCATTCCTCCTCTTATACCCCTCTTACCTCCCTGATGTCCCTCTCTCCCCTGATGCCACTCTTTCCTTCCTTTATGCCCCCCCGATGCCCCTCTTTTCTAGGAGGTCAGAATGTTTGCTGGGTATGAGGGGATCGCAGGGTTCTACAGCCCTAAAAGCCCCGATAATGTTTATAGAAACAGCAACAAAATTCTGGTGCTAAAAATGAACAGTGTTCATATTTATTAATGCATTAATCAGCCGCACCATGTCATACCTCCCAAGTGCCCCTGCTTAGTTTGGCCAGTCCCCCCCTCTCCTATCAGATGATCCAAGCACTGGGATGGAGCTTCTCTGTTCCCTGGGGTCCCTTTATACCCCCCCCCCCCCTACAACTCCTGGCTCTAATCATAACCCAGACCCATCGGCTTTAAATCCTAAATACTTGAGAGAGATTTCGGATCGAGTGGCTGAAGACGTCTGACGCCAGACGAGGATGTGGTTACGGAGTCGCTGCCTGTATCCGGGATCGATTGTTTGCATAGAAGCTCGAAGCCTCAGGCGCTATTCGAATAAATCACCGAATACTGGTCCAAGTTTTGGATATAACGTTAATTAAAGTTGAATTAATGTTTAACGAAGTTAATTCAATTATTATTTTACTATTTATTCATTTGTATAGCGCCATCATATACCGCGGTGCTGTACGCTGAGTAAACAGCGCACGGCAAATAGTGCAGAACATAACAATTCTCACTTACAGGAACAAAAGACAATGGGGGGGGGTGCTTCTCATATATATATATATATATAATATATATATATATATATATATATTAACCCTTTCGCTCCCAGATATGCAATGAAATTAGTAATAGTTTATGGCAAAAAATATATATATTTAGAAAAATAATTCCAAAAATATTTTTTTTAAGTCCTTTTAAGTTTTCCCTCATTGATTGAACAGGAACGGCGATCATTGTTAAAGTCTGTCAGCTTTTTAAACATCTGCAGGCAGATCGGCCCCATTCGGCCCCCGTCTAGTCACCCGTTTCTACTGCTGTAAAGACTCAAACCTTAATCCGTATGTCTGTCCCATGCATGTTTAAATTCCCTCCCTGTATTAACCTCTACCTCTTCTGTTGGGACACTGTTCCATTTATCTACCACCGAGTTATCACCAAAAATACTGAATTTATTCACAAAGTATACCTCAGGGAAGTTAGACGGTGACCTAAGAACTTCAATCATGACCGTGAGGTGTAGAAATAGAACAATTTTATTTCCATAAATAGTTTAAATGAGTCTTTCTGTGCATTTTATAAAACACATAATATTTACTTAAAAAAGAATATTTGTGCAACGGAAAGTACTTTTTGTGACAAATAAAATGATGGAAGATTTTCTATTGGAAGGAAATTAGTCTTAAAAGAACAACAACAAAATAATAATAGTAATAATAATCATAAAAAACATATTGATTGATATTAAATTACTCTGTAGATGTATTTTTAAGCTGCTATGTAATGACAATAATGTAGTTATAATAAAGCAGTTACAAGGCCAATGTCGCCCTTTTAAGTTGCACAGGGTGGCATTGCCGCTTTAAGACTTACGCATGCGCGGATTGCGCGCTGGCAGTAACTCGCTTGCTCTGCTGGAATCCCAGTTTAGGGTCCTCTTTGCCAACCACAGATTCGATGGGGGTGGTTGGCGGGCGACCCCCATGACGTCACGACGCTCTGCTGATGACATCACCGATGCCAAGCTCGTCTCATGTAAGCGAAGCTGGAATTTGATCCAAAGAGCCGCGCAGTGCGGGTAGTGGGGCCGGGGAGGGACACACAGGGTGCGCTGGGTGACAGGTGGGGGTTTCGACCGATTATTGGGTTATTTGTGTCCGTGTTTTGTATACATTATTTCTGCATTAACCCCGCCCACATGCAAATTGTGTGTATGTGACGGGAAATGTATACTTCTGCACAGCAGAATATTGTTTCTAATAATAATAATTTTATATATTTATAATATAGATTTATATAAAAACACAATATTACATGAATTACATTATATATATATATACACACACACATATTACAGTATGTATATAAACTATGGTTCAAATGTTTGGCGCCACTTAGAAATGTCCTTGATTTTGACAGAAAGCAGATTTTGTCAGTTAAAATAACATGAAATGGATGAGAAATCCACTCCCATCACTCCTGTGTTCCAATGGCCCTTTATCACTCCCATCACTCCTGTGTTCCAATGGCACGTTGTGTTCGCTGATCCAAGTTTAAGTTTAAAAGGCTGATTGATGGTTAGAAACCCTTTTGTAACCCCTTAAGGACAATGGGCGGTCCCTAAACCCATTGAAAACGTTGCATTTGGAGCCCTACGGGCTTTGTCATTAAGGGGGTAATTATGTTACCAGTACTACATATATATATATATACACACACGCACACGCACATATATATATGATCATATCTGAGAAGCAATCACTGGCCCGTTCAGCCGCTGGCGTTTATAATGAATGTATCGTACAGGTCGCTATACAGTAGGTAAACGGGACATAAGATGTAAAGCATCGTATAACGAGTTGGACTCTCCTGCTCAAAGGAGCTTACAATCTAGAATAAAAGTCCCTGTCTTGCTCAGGCTTGGCGGGGCTCCAACCTCTCCTGCCAGCGCATGCACAGGAAAAGAAATCCGCCCGTCAGTAGATCATTCGCTCCGCTTAATCTCAAGAGAACTTGCAGCTGCCGCCCTCATTCTGTGAATCCGCTGATACGTTTTTTTGGGGGCGTTCTGTTAAAATTGACGATTTACAGCATACGTTATATGCAGAGTAATGTGTTTAGTGATATTCAGCGGTTCCAGCCCCCCCGCCTGATCCTGATCTCCGCTCTGGCTGCACTTTGGCTCCCGTGACGTAATCCTGAGCGGAGACGGTCGGAATGTTCTGTAACGAGCTCGTTTCACACCTTATCGTTTGTTACATTTTGACAGATTTTGGTTTTTTTATAGCCGTATAAAGAAGATTTGGCGGCCGGTATGAAATGTTTGGACCTCCGAAGTTCCAGAGTCTTGAATTAGACAGAATTTCAGAAAAACAAAGATTTTTTTAGGTTTCGGTAAGTTGAGACGCGTCAGACCCAGCCGGGCGCCCAGAGCCAGCAGCATGCGCATCATTAACACTGAAGAACACGGGCTCCGGCGGAACGCACTGCTGAGGTCACCAGGGCCACTCTCCCAATTCAGAAAAAAATCATCTGAAATATGACCTTGTTTTATAATCGTCTTTTATTCCACCTTCTTACGCTCTTCCCTGCTGGTGCTCTTGCCCTCTTCCCCGCTGGTGCTCTTGCCCTCTTCCCCGCTTGGGCTTTTGCGCTCTTCCCCTCTCGCGCTCTCTCTCACTGTCTCCCTAACTTCTCCACCGACCTCCTCCGCGTCCCGGTCTCCTCTTCGTTGTGTAGTTGTGACGTTTGATGTTTAGGATAGCGTTTGTCGGTCGTGTATTTGGTGCAGATGCTGAATTGGTGCGCCGGGGGTGCAGAATGCCCGTCATCCTCTACGCTTGTGTGGTGAGGCTGCAGGACGGACTCCCGCTCTCGGCCTCCAACGACTTCCACGCCAACAAACAAATTCTGGAGTGCAAGAAAAAACTCAAAGCTCTGTGTCCAACCCTGTCCAGAAAACCAGCCCGAGGGACGGCCAGACTGAGTGAGCTCTGCATCCAGTGAGTGCCACTTACTCTGTATTCTCAGAGCTTTAGTCTTTATTACTGCGATCCCTGACTCTCTGATGCCCCTCTTTCCTCCCCGATGCCCCCTTTCTGGAGGTTTGCTGGGTATGAGGGTTTCGCAGTGTTAATTGACCCCTTTTTTATTTTATTATCCCCCCCTGGCAGTTTTTGCTCCGCGGGTGTCATCTCCTCCTTGATGATCTGCCCTGACAGTTGCCCCCCAGCCGTGGCGTTCTGCTTCCTGGATGAGATCCTCTGGGAATTCTCTGCTTCCTATAACAGCACCGCCATCGCCCTCGCCTCCCGGCCGTACGCCTTCCTGGAGTTCGGTGAGTACGTTTTCCGGGAGATTTCAACCGGAACTTACCGGGTTTCCTCTGTTATAAGATGACCCCCCCCTCCCAATATAAGATGACCCTATTGGGGGGGGGATCCAAACCACGTTTTTTGCTTAATTACAATCACTCTCCCTCTCTGTCGCACACTCGCTCCCTGTCGCTATTTCACTATTTTGTAATACATCTGTGAAATTATGAATAGCGATCAGTTAATCGGTAATCCAATGATTGCATGTAAATTTTACTGAGAGAGTGATAGATAAGTGGAACAGCCTCCCAGCAGAAGCGGTAGAGGGTTATACAGTGAGGGGATTAAACATGCGCAGGATAGACATACGGCTCCTGAATCTAAGACGAGACCAACGACTGATTAAGGTCTTTACAGCAGGAGAAACGGGCGACTAGACGGGGGCTGAGTGGGACTGAAACACCACAGGAACAGACCATCTCTACTGGATGGAGGAACCTTTTATCTGTTATATCCACTTTGTTCGTCTTGTTGTAACAGACAGCGTCATCCAGCGGGTCAAACACAATTTTAACTCTGCTGGAGGTCCTCCGGTCCACCCGGATCTTTCTCCCCCGCCCGTCGTCATCAAATTAGAAGATGCTGAAGAGGTGAATGGCTTTCTCAACGGGCACGCGGCCTCCTGCACAGCGGTCTCCCCCACGGCGGCCGGTAAGATCCCCGCATGAGTATTTATTATGTGCGCTATATAAGTTAACGGAGCCGGCGGGTAAACTGAGCGGATTATCCCCGTAGAGACCACTCTCGTTGCCCAAAGAGTACCCACCCTGTCTAGTTAACACGTAACCGCACTGCGGTCTCGGGGACGCGTGGGGGCCACGTCTTGAGTGTGAGTGTGAGCGGTGGGTGTCCAGGGTGCGCCCGACCGACTGGAACATCATATTCATTAGAGACTCTCTTTTAATTGTATGAAGCCCCTAATTACAGGATGATGCCGGTCACAGCGCTGGGAATCCTTTCTCTAACCCTGAACATCATGTGCGGCGCCCTGAGTCTCATCCGCGGGGTGCATCTGGCCGAAAACTCTTTTCAGGTAAGTCGCCTGGTCTCTCTCCCAGCAGAGGTGGTAGAGGGTAATACAGTGAGGGGATTTAAACATGCATGGGATAGACAGACGGCTCCTGAATCTAAGACGAGACCAACGACTGATTAAGATTTGAGTCTTTACAGCAGGAGATATGGGCGACTAGACGGGGGCCGAATGGGGCCAATCCACCGGCAAATGTTTCTCCCCAGGGTAGGTGGTCTGTAGACCTTACTTACGCTGCAAGCTTACGAGACAGCTTAGGTCTTTTCTTAAGATGCTCTCAGGAGCTCAAAATCCAGATTTGCCCCTTTTTTTCTTTTTTTTACCCCGGCACATTTCTGTTCCGATTACCGAGCTGTTATTTGGGAGACGTTTTGTTGTCCTTGTTTACGTGCGAAGAAGTCCAGACGAGGTGCAGGCGGCACGTGGCTCCTCCGAGGAGGACACGTGGGTCTCTGGGTGGTGAGTGCCCCCCGCACAGAGGCTGTTTGGGGTATCTGCCATTGGTCACAAAGCCAGGAACACGAGTATAAATACAAAGCCGAGGACATTGTTGGCACTCGATTCCCAGCCCGTCGGGTACAAAGGGGACGCGACAATTACCGAAGTGCTTTCAAAAACTGGAGATGTTCCACATAAAAGGGACAATTATCATAAAAGCGGGGCTCTGACGCAGCAAGGTCTTCAATGACAAAAATTAATCTATTTTTATTATTAACACCAACCTCAGGGCCCAAATAAATTTTACTTTAACCCCTTAAGGTCTCTTATGTGCAATTTTAACAGTATAGGACCAGAGCAGTTTTTGTGTTTCGTTCTCTTTTTTATTTTTTATTCCTCCCCGTTAAGGTATCTCTCTGTTATTAATTAATTTTAAGATTCTACCTCTTGGGCCTGTTATTAACCCCTCAGAGGAGAAAAAGACGGATACCACGACAGGTCTTTCTAACGCGGCTGGGAGCGCGTTCGTTTTGCGTCTTGTGTCTTAAGTGGGACTGAACCTTTAACCGCTTTAAATGTGAGGATGCTCTGAAATTACACAAATACGGCGGCGCGTGGTTAGATCACAAAACTCCTAAACTATAGTAATATAAACGCAAGGATGCCATTTTCGTTTTAACCCCTGAAGTACCAGGGCGTTTAGGAGCGCAGGACCGGAGCTGCATTCGCCGCGTGTTAACCCATACCGCACTTTCTTTTCCAAGGATGGCTCTGAAAACTCAGGAAGGGTGATAGCGTTTCTTACGGCGTTTTCTGCAAACATATTACAGGTAAGTAAACTTTGTGTATTGTTGCTATATTGTTTTTTTAATTTAATTTATTAAAAAAAAAAAAGTGCTTTACCTTTGTCTACCCGCAGAAAGAATTTGTGCAATGCCTTTGTAAAAATGATTGAATATCCCTATTTTTAAATGTTTTTGCTTTGGGGGAGGGGATACCAATTGATTTATTGCCACCTTTTGCATTCTTCAATCAGGAACAACGATTTAAATTCAGAACCGTTCTGATTGGTTTCTGGGTGTTTTCTGCCCAGGGGCAGCCCTAGGGTTTTATTACGCCATGGAGCGCTGATCCATGTGCTCCAGGTTATGATGTCATATCCCAACGCTCGGCATAGAGGACGCCAACTGCGTTGGTAAGCGTTAGGAAGCCGTAGCGGTGCTGCCCTGTGTCTGGCCTGGGATGCCACCCAGCCACGATACACGGCCGTTCAAAAGTTTGGGGTCACTCAGCTGCTTTCATGGAAAACAAGGAACTTTCTGGCTGTAACATAATTACAAAAAGGGTTTCTAACCATCAATTATCCTTTTAAACTTAAACTTGGATCAGCAAACACAACGTGCAATTGGGACACAGGAGTAATGGGAGTGATAAAGGGCCATTGGAACACAGGAGTGATGGGAGTGATAAAGGGCCATTGGGAGTGATAAAGCCATTGGAACGCAAGGAGTGATGGGGTGATAAAGGGCCATTGGAACACGGGAGTGATGGGAGTGATGGGAGTGATAAAGGGCCATGAACACAGGAGTGATCGGGAGTGATAAAGGGCCATTGGAACACAGGAGTGATGGGAGTGATAAAGGGCCATTGAACACCATTGGAACACAGGAGTGATGGGAGTGATAAAGGCCTCTGTACGCTTATGAAGAGATTCCATTAAAAATCAGCCGTTTACGGCTATAATAGTCATTTACAATATTAACCCCGTCTGCGCTGGATTTCTGATCCATTTCATGTTATTTTAATGGACAAACTGTGCTTTTCTTTCAAAAACAAGGACATTTCTCAGTGACCCCCAAACTTTTGACAGTAGTGTGTATCTCTCGGGCTTTAGGTGCTAAGGCTTTTCCGTCACATCATCCCCTTTTTAAAGTTGAGGAAGTGAATATCTTTGCGCGTCCGGTGACCGCCCGTCTCGTGTCTTCTCGTTCAGTGCTACCTGTACCTGTTTCACTGCTCGGCGCGGAAGCTGAAGACCTGCAGCCTCCTGGCGGTGATTTGCGTCTGTAACGTTTACCTGTACGGACCGCGCGACGAGTGGCAGATCTTCTTCCATGTCGCGGTCGCCGCGCTTTCAACGCAACAAATTGTGGTCAGGAAGCCTGTGGACAGACGCAGCGACTGTGGGGTATGAACCCAACGGGGCCGGGGGGCTTCTGGTACCCCTGGGGCGGCAAATCCCTCGAAGAATACCAAGGAACTTTTACTACAAATATGCCACAAAATAGGCCAGGACCTTAAATTATTCTCGAGAGTGGGGGAGGGACGCATCAATCCCACTGCTGACACCAAACGGAAATGTCGTTGTTTACTTGTATTTTATAATTAATCGGGATTCGTATGGATTTTGATTTTTATGCAGAATTGCACTCTGGATGTATTATTTGGTTTACGGTATACAGTATTTTGTTACTGTGCAGCCAAAAAAAAACTATTTCCCTGGAGGAAAATTTTAAATTTTGAATTTTTTTGTAAAAATAATTTTTAACCTGTGGAGAAGCTCGTCGTGAGTTTCCGGTTTAGTCCTCAGTGAGGCAGATCGTGTCCCTTTTAAGGTCTATGAGTCCTCCAAATCAAAATGACTTATTTAATATCGAATAGTATAAGTATTACTGACATTTAAAATGTTTTTTTTCTTTACTGAGAGGGTGGCGGAAAAGCGGAAAAGCTTCCCAGCAGAAGTGGTAGAGGGTAATACAGTGAGGAGATTTAAACACGCATGGGATAGACACACGGCTCCTGAATCTAAGACGAGATCAACGACTAATTAAGGTTTTTAAAGCAGGAAAAAAAGGGGCAGACATGACGGGGGCCGAATGGGGCCGATCTGCTGGCAGATTCTATGCTTCCATGTTGCACTTGCATGTCGCATTATGTATGCGTTGCTGTTCTGCAGCTCAGACATCTCATGCGCAAAGTCATGAATGTATGTTTTATGGTAAAAAGCTTGTCTTTAGGCGTCTTCTCGCTAAGCCGTTGATTAAGAGATGAAGTTTCCACCCAAAAGCAGGTCCATTAAATACTTCAGGGTTTTAGCCAAGTCAGATAAGCTCACCTTGTAGAGCAAAAGAAACCTCAGAATGGGGTGGGAAAGGTTTTTTTCGAGAGACTGTCCGCGACTTGCGAAGTTTAATGTCATTTGGGTTATAGGTTTTTCCACTGGTACGTTGCGTGTTGGTCCACGTGTGACACCGTAGCCCCTTTAATGCCATCACCAAGAGGCTTCCCAGGCAGAAGAATTAGCTTCGCAAACACAGAGGATCATGGGTAGGCATACCTGGGTACTTCGCAGGGAAGGCTATCGAGAACGCTCCCTCTTCTGTGGGAGTGGCTTTGGGAGTGGGCGGGGCTAACCACCTTAAATTAGCTGGGAGCAGAAGTGGGTGTGGCCAAACACTGCACCTCTGCCCGGAGAAATAGAAAAGCGAGCCGGAGAAGCAGCACTTCACTGGAGACTCCAGTAGCCTTTGTGGCACGGAGAAGCATAAAAGTAAATGGTAACGTTACTCGTTGTGCCTAAGGGAGAGGTCCATACCCGTCGCTTACCTGTGACTGGTGACCTTCTGTGTTTTGGCTATAAGACGGCACTAAAGCCCCCTTTTTTGCTTCTGATGGGGGCTACGTAAAAAGGGGCTCGTATCCTTGCTTTATACATTAAATTATTTTTCTAATGCTATAAACTCTTCAGAATATTTAGTGTTTTGGGAAATGGGCACCTGGACCAAATCTCCAAGGAGGAGAAAATATTTGTACCGACGCCACTTTATTCACTACTGGTGGGCACTGCCTGTGTTTTTTTTATATATAATTACTGCTAATTGTAATTAAATGTTTTTGACTGCTGTATAACTTGCTGTATTTTTTTGTGTCTATTATATAATTTTGTGTTTTTTTTTTCTTTTATTTTCTGCCACCTACAAATAAGTACAGTTAGTGAAGTATTTCCTTTGTGGTAAAATATGCAACGTGTGTGTTAATTCCCTGGAAAAAAAAATAATTTTATCAGCTATGGTCTGTATAGGAATGATGTAAGCCCTGCCGTAAAGCAGTATTTCCAGTGAGGTGAAGTAGCAGGGCGGGGCTAGTGAATGTCACATGATTACCTACAATGGTGACCTCCAGTAACCAGAGGATTTAAAGTTTTGAGATATCATCATCCGCCCCCGTCCCCCCCAGCCTGATCACCATGGCTACTGGAAAACACAGGATCGAAGGGGGTTATATCAATGCAGGTCCTGGCAACTGGGGGATTTTAGGTCAGTGATGTATTCTGGCCCCAGTCAGTGATGTATTCTGGCCCCTGGCCGGGGGGAGGTGGGGGGCAGACTTCTCGTCTGAGGTATATAATCACGCTAAGGAACATCAGTCGCTGATACAAAATGTTCCTTTTTAATCATTCCATGTAGTTTATAGTTGAAGAGGGAGCTTATTTTTATTATTACTATTATTTGTATTATTACTATTATTATTATTTGTATTATTACTATTATTATTTGTACTATTACTATTATTATTGTTACTATTATTTGCTGCTGCAGCGATTGTATACAATGATGCAGCTAAAGCGATGACAGCCTTTTGTAGGGTCTGCGTAACTAAATGTGTTCATTTTATTTTTCTATTTAATGTAAAACAATGTTAATTTTCCTAAAACTAAGGAAAACTGCCATGTAATGATTCAAAATTCAGCATTTCTCGACGAAACGCTCTGCAGCAGCGCTTGGCTCCGCCACTCTCACCCTGCGGAGAATGTATTGGGTTTCCAGTGCCTGCGCGGGTGTCACCACCGCTACAATGGTGCAGTAACGGCCAGCCTTCCAATGAACAGCAGTGATCCAGACACCGACTCCAAAAATGAGTATTAACGTTCACCCTTTATCGTTTACATTTGTTCCAAAATACAGCAGGGCTCACGGTAAACTTTGGGGCCTTTTAGAATGGGACTCAAGGCCAACTGGATCAAGTAATTTGATATATTTTTCATTGGCTTTTTCTTTAAGGGGGTTCTACGTGCAGTTCCACATCCAGCCACTAGTGGCAGCAGCGCGTAGGGTTAAAAGGAGAGAACCAACAATTAAAGGATATATGTTTTTCTGTTCGCAATAAAATGCCTGATTTTATAAAATGATGTTATTTTTCTTTGCATATTACTGACACTGCTGAAGTTAAACGTGTCAAGATACTGTCTGACGGCACCGCAGAGACTCATAGAACGCCTCGGTTTCCCCAGGGGAATCTCCAGCTGGTTCTTTGGCTTCCGTATAAAACCTCTGATGAAGCAGAACCATAAAAATAAATGGCGATGACGTTTTTTGTGCTGAAGTAGCTTATAGCCGTTTCATTTTTTGTTACCGGACAACAAGAAAATGAGTCTAAGAAAATGAAACTACAGACGAACAGTGTGTTTGTATTTTTCTTACACCCTGCAACAAATTAAATGTTTTTGTAGATTATACCATCCGATCGGTTGCTGTGGTGATAACACCACTTTTGAAACTTTGCACCAGAATCACCATTTTTTTTAGAATGACCTCTTACATAAAGAGATTCTCCAAAATGTGGGGGAAATACACTGCTCAAAATAATAAAGGGAACACTTAAACAACACTGAGCCTCATTGTGATTTGTTTTTAAGGACATTACATCAAGGCTGGATCAGCCTGTAGTGTGGTTTTCCATTTTGATTTTGAGTGACTCCATATCCAGACCTCCATGGGCTGATAAATTTGATTTCCATTGAGAATTTTTATAAAGACGAAAGTATGTCATACGATTAGTTCATTCCTTCAGATCTAGGATGTGTAATCTTAGTGTTCCCTTTATTATTTTGAGCAGTAAATTTCTTTTATAGGGGTAGGTGATTGTTGTAGCGACGTGAACGATGCTGTTCGTATAATTGCTTCAATTGCTAATTCTAGAAGAGTTGACGTTGAGTCCTTTTATTTGGCCAACATAGGAAAAGTTGAAAAGTTTTATAAACTTTTGGGGCTTCGTAGGTCTCTTCTTCAGAACCCCAGTTTCTGAAAGCAACTCCTAAGGTAAAAAATCTCTTCACCACTAGAGGGCAGTCTCACACAAGCCAATACTTATCATATGCGCATTACATTCATTCGCACGCTATATTAATTGAAAAGGTTTGAATGAGTTTACTTTGTTACTTTATCAATATCACTCACGCAGAATGATACATTTTACTGCAAATCAATATTCCCCACTAAGAGCCCACTAAATGACAGTTATTTCTGATTGATAAGTGAAACAGCCTCCCAGCAGAAGGGGGCTAATACAGTGAGGGAATAGGCATATGGCTCCTGAATCTAAGACGAGACCAAAGACTGATTAAGGTTTGAGTCTTTACAGCGGGAGAAACAGACTAGACGGGGGCCGAATGGGGCCGATCTGCTGGTTTCTATGTTTAATCAGACACTGGTCCGGCTGTGTTCATTCTCCATAAGGTTTCCCAAAGTAAGAATAAACCTGGTCACCTTAAAACAGGTGCATAACAATCATGGTCTCAGGGGGTCCAACCCGCCAGTGTAGGTGACCACCCCCTCAAAAGGGGGCCTTCGCTTGCTGCCAAATTACACCTGCAGTTAGAGGCTGCCTGATCCAGCATACAGGAAGTGACGTCTCTTCTATTTCCTGCATGTTGGAGCAGTCTGCACGCAGGGAGAGAGATACAGGCGAGGTGCTGGGGGACAAAGATGGCTCAGACAGGGTGTTTGGTGACAAAGATGGCTCAGACAGGCTGTTTGGGGACGAAGATGGCTCAGACAGGCTGTTTGGTGACAAAGATGGCTCAGACAGGCTGTTTGGGGACAGAGATGGCTCAGACAGGCTGGGGACAGAGATGGCTCAGACAGGCTGTTTGGGGGTGCGAGTATAAAAAGATTTGTATCCAGAGAATAGCTTCACATCATTTGACAGCCACTGACCTTAAAGCCGCAGGACCACCCAGGCAGTCCCTGTCCAGCCCTTGCCTTTATGTAACATAAATGATAGCATAATGTATTGATTATGCATTATTATATAATTACGGTATATATACTCGTCTAAGCATACCTCCCAACTGCCCCAGTTTGCACGGGACTGTCTTGATTTTATCATTCTATCCCGCTGCCCCACAGAGCTCTGTCCCACGGTGGCGCTATACCGCCTGGTGTCCCGATTCGCTGGGGGGGGGGCGGAACCTTGGAGGTAGAGTGTGCATGCGTGCATATGTGCTGAGTATCCCTGTTTAATTTGGCCAGTCCCTTTCTATTTCTGCTCAGATACATTTGAAGCCTGAACCAAGTCTTTAGGCTCTTCTGTACCTTCTTCCTTTCTCTTTTCCGAAAGGGATTTTGGCTTTTCTATTTTTTTTAATATATTTTAGCCATGTTTTTTTTTTTTTTTTTAACCAATATGAATTACATTAAAAACTTCATTAAAAACTGGGTTGTAGAAAGCTGGCGACGGTCGGTGAAGAAACCCCCAGGAGGGCGTCTCGCTATGAGACAGCAGAGAAGCTGCTAAATATTTTACTGTTAAAAAAAGTGCTTTGCCGCGCACGCGTGAAATTCATAAAATATAAATGGAAATGGATTTTCCTGATATGGGGTAATACAGAGAGACGATATTTAACCTTTCAGTTAAATTCTACATTTTATACATGGGTGTAAAAATGATATAAGCAATAAATATGTACTAGGAATGTACCTGACTTGTGTATTCAATGGGAGCAACAACCTTAACATCCTGCATAGTTATTCCTCCCCATTCAGTTGCTGATTGTTATTGATTATACTTTATAATTTAATATATATATACATTTTTTATATATATATATATTAACATTTTGTATTCCACAAAAGGCCATCTGCCCTTTTTCGATGTGTAAATAAATACATGAGTAACTAATGTATTGATTTGGGGGTTTGCTGGTTGGGGGGGTGTGGGTATGATGTCACAGTGTCTGATCTCTGCATGTTAGCTCATGTCAGATATTTTTCTTTCCAGCATGCTGGCAAACCGATCCAGCCGATCAATCGCCAACATGCAGTTGTTTTTTTTTTTTGTTTGTTTGTTTGTTTTTAACGGTTGTTGCCATGGCAACAGCCAGCCACTCCATGCGGCCTTCTCCATGCACTCACCCCCTCGCCCCGATTGATGCCCTGATGCACTACAGAATCAATTACCCCAAAAATCTATAGAAAAAGCCAGTACGGGGATTTCTCGTCTTTCTTTACCGTCCATCAGCTTAGCGTTTAAAGGGACGGCATCACCTTTTTATTTTTTTTATCTATACTGATATTTTTTGTTCATCTTTTTTTAGTCTGACGGTTTCTAGATCTCTTTATCCCATCCGCTCTGCTAAGAAAAGCTCTTCACGCCGTTGGATTAAATTGCTGTAGACGGCATAAAGCCCGGGCGATGTCAGCAAAATCTCTAATATCTCTAGAAGGATCCCGCGTCTGTTCGCTCCTTAAATCCCGGCTAAAACGTTTAAGAAAAAGCTGCAAGAAGTACTTTTAAGTCATTTTCAGCAGAAAGTAAGATAAAACAGGTCAGATGAACCCAGCCTTTTATAATAAACCCCCTTATTACAGTCGAAATCCTTTTTTTATGTTAGTGTCCCTTTAAATGGTAAAAGGTTTTGTAGCAGAATGAAGGGATTCTGCGGAATCCCCCCCAATGATTTTGTAAGGGGGGGTCCCACAAAAATGTAAAGGAACCTCTCAGCTGTCAAATGCATTAAAGTGTCCCTTGAAGATGGCGAATTTTATATTCCTGCTGATGGGGCAGCAATCGCGTGGAAACCATGGCAACCGAAATCACAGGCCGACCCTGACAACCCGGTTAATATGGCGGAAAGACTTCTCGCCTGAGGCTAGCACATAAAGTACTCATAATGGCCACTGAACTGCCCGTATTACCGCGCTGCGCGGCGTGACGCAGATTATCCGATGATTTCCCAGAAACGGGTAACAAAATTATCTTAAGGCGCTTTTAACAGAATTCTCACAAATTAATAAATGAGAAAAAAAAAACAGGTTTAAGTCGAGGTTCTGGTTTCTCCTCCATTAATACTAGAAAAAAGACGTAGCAGAGGAGAAAAATAAACACTTTTTCTTGGCGGATGTCTAAATTTTCTTTGGATTTATAAACTTTATTTTTAATGAATTTGCCATTTTCAGGTATTTGAATGAACCTTCGATAACGAGGAGGATGAATGACAAAACTTTTTTGTTGTTGTTGAGATTTTTTTCATTCTTTTGCTTGTTTTGGCGCTCTTTCTGGGGGGGGGCTGTGTGTGGGAGGCTACACATAAATGATTGACAGGTACAAGGCTGTGATTGATGGGTCCAACAGCCTGTATTAGATATATAAGAGTGCCGACACGATTTTAACCTGTCAGTAGCAGTGATGTATGACATCACAGGCGACTCTGCTTACAATCTGAGGGCAGCTAATAAAGTGTTTTGCCCCTGGAATACCCCATTTCCTCCTGATTTACCCCTTGCACAGTATAGCACAGTATGAATCAAACACCGAGCTGCCGGCAGTGCCAGTAAATAGGGCATTTGCCAGCCGCCGGCATATAAGCCAGCTGTTGGGACTGTTCTAGGAAATTCAGGACCGTTGGCAGGTATGCTCCGATTTTAACACTAGGCACATCAAAGTCTCCCTTCTTACCTATATTACGCGTAGAATTTTCCCACCATCTCTGCCCGCCGTGAGAAAGCCAAGAGGCAGCAAAATATCAGGGGGTATACTTCAAAAAGTAGTCACGTAACCGGTGGAAACTCGGCCAAGAGGAGACGGCTTGCACTTAAATGTGGAAAAAAAAAAGAAATTAAAGAAAGTTAACTGATTAAATACAGAAGATTTCCGGACAGTTTCTAGCGGTGAGCTGTCATTGGTCCAATTCCTTTTGATGAATTATGAGCATTTATGTAATAAACGCAGAACGTGACGATGAGACGCTGAATGGAGTCTTAGGAGGCGAAGGCTGGCGGCGACGCGCGATTTCTGAAAGGGATGGCGGTCGCGGGAGATCAGGACACAGTTTGCTTCGTTATAAATCCTTTTGATAAACCTGATCTGGAAGAGGGAATTATTCATACGTGAAACATAATGGGATGCGGAACGGAGGGAAAGCAGGCAGCGGATTTAATTAAGAGGAATGAACAATGGGTTCAACGGGGAAATTGTCCAGCAGTCAGAAAACATCACACATTTCACCCTACTTAGGGTTTTTTGTGAACAAATAATACAGAATTTTATTTTGTGTTCAGCGCATTATGTGAATAATTATACCCCTTGTATCGGTCCCTTTCAGGATATATATATGGCGGCAGCTTACTCCGCTGTCTCTGTTATAATGCGTGTAAACAATATATATATGTATTATAACTAGACTTGTTGATTTGTACGAATTGCAAATTTACAGAAATTTGGCGATTCGGATGAAGCCCCAAAAATAACCCCTCCCCCCCCACGAATCGGACGAAAACGAAGCAAAAAGAAATAGATGAATTTTGCCCTCAGCTGCCCTCTGTTTACCTCAAGGGAAAATGACACCACTTGCAGTGACGTCCTCTCCCCCGATTGAAGGATCAAGGAGGATGTCAACACAGAGCCGCCATTTTGGCGGAAGTACGAAGAAAGAAGATTAAGGATTACAGATTGAAGATAGAATAGAGAAGATAGAAGCTGAAGAAGTGGAGGAAGATGTGGAAATGGAAGTGGTTGGCAAAGAAGGTAGGGAAACACTTACAGAGCACACGAGAGATCTGCATGATTATTCCTCCTCATTAAATTATGTCTCCCTATAATTGAGTTGGTGAGAGCTGCTGATTGGTTAAGGTGGACAGAGTAGGATTAAGAAAACTTCAGGACAAGAAAATTGATTATAAATTTGCCCCGTCACAGGTCACCTTAGTATCCAAGACAATGGGGTTAACGTTTTAAGGAAATGTTGCCACAATAATTATACTGGTTGACAAAAAAAAATAATGTAATCCCTTCCATATCTGATGGCAGTGGATTGCCTGCATGTTTATATACTCCTGTACATTAGTGGCCCCAGGTGGTTGGAGGTTGCATTGCATCCTCCATCAACTATTACGAAAGTAATGATGTTTCAATTATTTTATGAGTTCCTGGCGAGGAAATGCGGGCTGTCCTTGGACTTGCATGAAATTTTGCTGATGCAGCCAGTGGCCATAGAATTTAAATCGAACATTTAATAACAGTATCTTATATTTTTAGAATTACCCTGTATGTAAAAAACTAAACAAAACGGGGTCTTAGCATTACACCCTCCTTTATTTCTGCATGTTTCCATGTTGTTGCTTAATGAATACTCCAGTCTATAAATCCAACCAGTTTGGAGGTATTGATCTAAATCTGTAGAAAAAAGAAAAAAACATATCCTTAAATGTGAAATATCATAACAGTGCTCTGATGCTTAGAGGGTTAAAGTCTGATCATCCTGCAGCATCATACTAAAATACTATAAAAAAAAGTGCTAATTACCTCCAAAGACTAAATATTTTATACACCTTGTTTATATCGGAAATTAAATAATTGATCACTTTCAAGATTTCAGTCGACAAATCTGCCTATGATCAACAGAACATTGGATGAACGTGCATTATTTATCACATCGCATTAGTGCTTAGATTACAAACGAACCCCACTATTTATTTATTTATTTATTTTTGCCTCCTTGCAAACTTCTTACCTCTCATTCGTAAAATTCACTTTGTTTTTACTGGATGCAGAGTCATGGATTCCAGTAGATAGACTGCCCAGAGTACCCAGCTGGATTTCAAGAAGCTGGATTACCTGTATTTTTAATTATTATAATTTTTTTTAATACCGTCGACCCCTTCCATGTGATTGGCACATTCCCGTTTTCAACCCCTCGATTCTCCTGGGCATACGATGGTGCTGGGGCAACCAGCATGTTCCTTTGTCAATATATTAATGGCTGATCGTCAAGATTGTGTCCATTGCCCTAGTGGAGTCTGAGCTTGAACTCCTTCTTTGTTTTAGGAACGTCTGTGTTTCCATGAACTCTCAGTGTTTGACCCGGAGTCTCTGGGTGGGACAATGCTTTCCTGAGTCTCTGGGTCAGTTTATTCTCTTTCCGGAAAGAGCAGCAGTGTTTGGCAACCAGGGCCAGTCCTTGATATAAGAGCACCGCAGACTAAATTCCCTTTTGTTGCCCCGCATTCCCATACACCATGTGCAGGGCCGGCCCAAGTTTAAAATGCCGCCCCCCCATTATCTACCCTTCCTTCCCTCCCTATTATCTACCCTTCCTCTCCTCCCCTATTATCTACCCTATCCCCCCCCTTTTGTACTTAGCTTTTCAGCAGTCCTGCGGTGAGTCTCCCTGCTCGGTCTTGGTGCCGCCTTGTAATGCTGAGCGCCGGAATTGACGTCATATTCCGGTGCTCAGCATTACAAGCCGGCACCGAGACCGAGCTAGAGGGCTCGCAGAGGAGAGAGAGGGGCGCCGAGCGGGTACTGACAACTTGGTAAGCGGAAACAACTCGGTGCCTCTCTCCTCCGCTTGGGGCGGCAAAGTGCTGCCCCTTCAAAACGTGCCACCTGGGGCAGTTGCCCCACTCGGCTCCATGGTAGGGTCGGCCCTGACCATGTCCACGTTTAGTGTGCCAATATTGACATACTGTAGACCTCTTGTACGGATCCTCCATGCATTCTGTCCCCGTCAGGTACCCCATTTTGGGGAGACCGCTAGTGCCCCCTGGTCCAGGTGCCCCAGACAGCCACCTGACCTTCCCAGCCCTGCACCCCTAAACGCTGACCCCGATTATGCGGAACCCATCGTTTTCCAGAATAACTTTAAGGTTTTCCTCGCTTGGAAAAAAAAGCCCCTTCCTAGAATGTCTTAATATACCGGTAGTTTAAGGAATTCTAGGTTTTGACAACGTGTAACAAACAAAGATTAATAACGGTCGTTTCCATTAAAAGTCTCTCGCTCTGGAGAAACGAGAAGGTCAAATGAAAGTGGCCACGATACTCACAATAAAGCATTATCATGAAATAAATGCCACATCACTCCGGCGATTGAGTGCACTTCAAAGGGTGAGGATAAAATCTACCTTCGGTGTCTTTGTGGTCTGACAGTTAATGTATCAAGCGCTTGGCAGGTCGGGGGCCGCTCGCGTTACAAAACCTAAGCTTTGCCCAGAAACGATAATGCCTGTGTCAGCGAAATCTGATTCCTTGTCACAAGTTATGATGACATATTGTCAGTAATAATTATGAATTGGCAGGAACCACCGAGGCTTTTAGAAAATCAGTGATAAAAATAATACGTGCGCAGCCCGGCTCCGATGAATAATTCATCGCAACCAAACGGCGGCAGCTACTTTACTTAAATAGTTTATTAATAAATCAAGGGACTGTTTTTTAATCCAGTTGGTTGGGTTTTGGTTTTTTTTTTGTTTTTTTAGATCTATGAATCTCCTTTATGTTTGTCGGATGCTCGTTCGCGTTTTCCTGGCATGATATCGAGACGTCGGGAAATGTCCTTGTTAATTTGCTTTGATACAAACTGGAACATTTTGGAAAACGTAGCGGAGGATTGTGATTTGCAGACAATGGGGCAGATTTATAAAGTTCTCAATATTTGAAGAGGCCAAAGGTGGGGGTGTGGTTAGAAGTGCGGTTAGGGGCGGGGCTTTGTGCTGGTTACTGGTGTAACTGAGTGGGGCATTCAGAAGAAGAAGAACAAGTTTTATTCACCCCGTTTAATTTATAATGGGGTGAGTGTAAATCTTGCCATGAGCGGTGATCTGGCTATTGCACCTCTTCCCGATTGTCTAAAGGCTGTCTTGTACAGCGGGGCAATTACTTTCAAGGGATCCATGTATAAAGTGGATATAGAGACAAAGGTGATAATTGTTAACCTTATTTGCATGCGCCTACCCAGAATCCCTTGTGGCTGTGGCAGCACCATGAGATTTCTGAGGGAAAAACAAGCCTTCTGGCTTGTCTGGTGTCTGTAGATGAGTGATTAATAATAATACTTCTACTACCCACTTAATTTTAAGTGGAAGGGTTTTCCATCACCTTTACCCACCATAACTTATGTAATGGTACAATAGAATGGCTCAGTCTTAATCACTCACTTGGACACTCTGACTAATGAAAGTCTATGGAGGACTTCATTAGCATTGCCATAAAGCATCTCCAAGTGTGTTGTTTGACCTGAGAAAGTCAACCAAAATATCACTGTTGACAACAATGGCGGCCCCCAGGTCTGCAGATAGAGAGAGTTTATTGGAACAAAATACGATAAAACATATTTTTCTAGCTAGCTCCTCATCATGCTCAGGCGATCTTACATTGACTCCGGGAGCTGGAATGCCCAATTTTGTATGTTTTTTATTTCAAATACGGTAATAGAAAATCACAGAAAAAAATATTCCTGCCAGATTTAAACGGGTCGATTCATTACATTGAAGCGCACGCTATACTTTAGATCGTTATTTTCTGGCAGAGTAAAATGTTTAGCCTTTCATACTAAGAATCCATAAACAGCTACCGGGTGCGTACTACAGATTGCTATAACGTCTGAGCTAATAGGGAATATTTGAGGATGAAATCACATTTTATCGCCTGTGACATTTTCCGGGCAAAATTCATGAAAATTCTAAAGTATACAGCCTTTCACTCAATTATATTTCCAAACTGAATGAAAATTCTGGTATTTTATGTAGAAAACAGGTCACAGTAAATATTGCTTATTATTGCCGAACAGATGGCTCACAATTTCTATAAATTCAGTATTTTAACAGAAAATATGAAAAAGTTCTAGAAAACGGATTTGATTTATCAAATTAACAGCCCTAAGGAATTAGGTGGGATTAAGATGCTTGGGAACAATATACATAGCCCCCCCATGTTATTCTGTATGCACTAGACAATGTTTAGGACAATATGCATCTTTATTTTAGTAATTATTCATAAATTAATATAATAATAAAATAATGGTTAAAATATTAACATTCTGATCTTTAAAATATTAACATTCTGATCTTTACTACTAAAGGAGCATTGATTTAAAATGCATTGCAACAGTCGTAATCAATTATTATCAATTAGAATGCATCAGTATTTTTTTATTTAATTTTTTTTTTCATTTTATTAACGTACACACACATTGCATTAGTATAGGATCGGTATTTCCGCTCCCCAAAAAAATCATTTTGAATGAAATGCATATAAATTATTCATTGCTGTTTTAATCCATTCAAATTTTATTCACCACGACAGGTTCAATCTCGGCTTTTATTGCTTTTTTTCAGATCTGTGACCCAAGATAACTTATAAGGAAAACAGAGAAAATGAGGAACTCATGCCTCTTTTGATTAAAATACGCAGGGTCGGTCACCTAAGCTGGGAATGAGCCATGCTGTCAATCTATACCACATCCTTTATGCAAATGCCTCCTTCCTTCTAGGGTCAGCCAGCAG
This sequence comes from Spea multiplicata, assembly GCA_009364415.1. Taxonomy (NCBI): domain Eukaryota; kingdom Metazoa; phylum Chordata; class Amphibia; order Anura; family Pelobatidae; genus Spea; species Spea multiplicata. The sequence goes on from VKOC01000006.1 coordinate 667,377, forward strand.
TGTCCCACAAATACGGCCATTAAAGGGGGGTGGGGTTAGAGGTGTGACTAGGGGTGGGGCCTAAGCAGTACATCTGAATGTGACTTTTCGATATTTTTATATCAATATAATGCAAAATAAATAGAATGCAAAGTAACGGAATGTCTGTGTCTCAGGGTTTGACCCGGAGTCTCTGAGTCTGATTACGATCAGGTAGGACAGAACCGGGCAGAGAACGATATTCTAAGGATGCCCCTGGTGGCAGAGCAGAGTAATGCAGATGGTCTCCAAGCATGTGGTTCCTGGTTTAACTCTCTTGAGGTCCTGATATAACAAGACGCACGACAGCGAGGGCTTGCCAACAAAAACCCTCTGCATGAATCTGTCCAGCTCTGACGACATCAAACGAGACAAAAACGATATGTTTCAGTTATGTTTAAGGCCAAATACATTTATTTCTGATGACACTTCCTTTATTCCGGTTACATCTCTTTTTTATTCCACCAAACATAGTATATGGTTCCTGTTCCTTTATAAATAGAACGTTAAAAATGTGCATAGTATTGGTTCTCTGTTTTTAGTTTTATGTGACTGTTTTAACTGTCTGTAAGGCTTTTAACCCTTAAGAGTGTGTGTGTGGTATGTAGCTGGCCGAAAAGGGCTTGTGTGCTAAATACATATTGCCATACCTGGGAGCTCTCCGGGGTAAAGCATCGCTTCTCCGGGTCTCCGGGTCACTGCAGAAAATCTCTGGGTCGCCAGAATCTCAGGTCACAAGTACCCCTCTTTTAAATCCCGTTCTACTTAATAAAAAATAAATAGATAAAAGAATACCTGTCTGGCTGAGTTATTGTGAGATCGGCTGCTTTTGTCTGGCTGAGTTACTGTAGGATCGACTGGTGTTGTCTGGCTGAGTTATAGTGAGATCGGCTGCTTTTGTCTGGCTGAGTTACTGCATGATCGACTGGTCTTGTCTGGCCGATTTATCGTGTGATCGGCTGCTTTTGTCTGGGTGATTTATAGTGTGATCCGTTGCTCTTGTCTGGCGGCTCTCAGCTCAGCTCTCAGTTGCAAGTCAGTCGCCTATAGCGAGCCTAGCCGTCATCGGATGGCCACCAGGACTCCTCCGTCATCACCAGGGCAGCCCTGGTAGGGTCCATGGGTATTCGCACAAAGATAATGACACTTTCTGTAAAATTTCCCCCGACTCTGTACGGTGACCCTTGGTATTTGCCCAATGATAATGACGCCCTCTGTGTAATTACCCCGCGCAGGCTCAGCGGATCGTGGCTCTGGGTTTTTGCACACTGATGATTACCCCCGTTGCACATGGACCTTAACGCTTGCTGTCCTTCCATTTCTCTTGCAAAAAATATGTTTTTTTCACAACCCGGCAGGTGGGTTTCGGAGACTAGGAGCTCGTTTTATCTGTTTTTCTACGGTAATCCCCTCTCGTGAGATTACTGTTTTTTTTAGACGGCGGAACAAGCGGTCTCTAACATGACATAATCTCTAAAGCAAACGATAAAACCTTTCAGAGGAGGAAAAACAAAAACCTTTCTGATTTATGTAACCTTTTCACGAGGACAGAAAGGATGCAGGAAGGAAATTCCAGCGGAATAAACTCTTTATATAATGTATGTGACGGCGCGTCTGCGGGATTACACACGTGATATAACGCAGCCGCGGCGTTATATGCAGGGGAGCGCTCAGCGGCTCAGACAGCCCAAAAGACATTAAAATACAAATCGATATATCACCCCCTTCGCTGTCGTTCGGAAATGTCACCTTTCTGTAACAAAGAACGTTATTTCTAGTGGATTCGGCAGTAGGGTGGAGATGGAGAATTCGTCGCTTCTTCCTCTTTCGACAGCCGCGGCGTTTCGCTTTCCCCACGCCGGTTCTTTTTATTATTATTTTTAGCTGATTTTATTTCACTTTATGTTAAAATATATTTTTTTTAATCAGTGTAACATAAGTAATATATACTATATATATATATATATATATATATGCACTACTGTACAAAAGTTTTGGGTCACTGAGCTGTTTTCATAGAAAAATGACATTTTTGGCTGTAACATAATTGTACAAGGGTTTTCTAACGATCAATTAACCTTTTAAACCTAAACTTGGATCAGTGAACACGACGTGCCATTGGAACACAGGAGTGATGGGAGTGATAAAGGGCCGTTGGAACAACAGGAGTGATGGGTGATAAAGGGCCATTGAACACAGGAGTGATGGGAGTGTAAAGGGCCATTGGAAACACAGGAGTGATGGGAGTGATAAAGGGCCATTGGAACACAGGGAGTGATGGGAGTGATAAAGGGCCATTGGAGCACAGGAGTGATGGGAGTGATAAAGGGCCGTTGGAACACAGGAGTGATGGGAGTGATAAAGGGCCGTTGGAACACAGGTGTGATGGGAGTGATAAAGGGCCGTTGGAACCCAGGAGTGATGGGAGTGGGCCGTTGGAACACAGGAGTGAGTGGGATTGTGAATGGGCAGTGATGGGAAAACAACAGGGAGTGATGGGAGTGAAAGGCCGTGGAAAACAGGTGTGATGGGAGTGATAAAGGGCCGTTGGAACCCAGGAGTGATGGGAGTGATAAAGGGCGTTGGACCATAAAGGGCCATAACACAGAGTATGGAGTGATAAAGGGCCATTGGAACACAGGAGTGATGGGAGTGATAAAGGGCCGTTGGAACACAGGATGATGAGTGATAAAGGGCCGTTGGAAAACAAGGTTGTGATGGGAGTGATAAAGTGATGGAGTAAAAGGGCCGTTGGAACGGAGTGATGGAGTGATAAAGGGAGTCTTGGAACACAGGAGTGATGGGAGTGATAAAGGGCCATTGGAACACAGGAGTGATGGGAGTGATAAAGGGCCATTGGACACAGGAGTGATGGGAGTGATAAAGGGCCATTGGGACACTGCTGGATTTCTCTCATCAGAAAGGACTGTCCCTCGTTATTCCACAAAACCCTGATACCCGGCTCTCCTCCCCGATGCCCCTCTCTTCCTTCCCGAAGCCCCTCATTCCCTCATACTCAGCAGAGGGTTCTCTTGTTTTATTTATCTAATTCCACATTTTATTCACGTCCCATTAGAAAATAAAACATCCTCCTCGGAGTTTATAATTCCTCGTGTGATTTAGTGTCCTCTGCAAACACAGCGACGTCGCCGATAAAACACAAGCAAATTCTGGAGCTTACGCGCGTTTTCTAAATTTAGGTAAAAGATAAAAAGTTAAAAGTATTCTTTCAGTGAATAAACCATAAGCGCTGCCTGTTTTTCAAATTCTAAAAGTGATATTTTTGCAGTCATTTTTTATACCGTAATCTGCTAATTAAAACTGACACGACTTTCTATGGCAGGCAATGCGGCCGGTGTCTAAATCCCCCAAGAACAGCCATTTCATCATCTTCTTCACGCTTTTCACCATAAATGACATTCTTTTACTGAAATGCTATATAGTTTGTGCTTTTTGGTTTTTCCATCAGTGTAATTGTTCTGGAGGCTATTGTTTTCACTTCAAGGTCCAACTACAAACATTAATTCATTTCACATTTTGAGCAAACAACTTTTGTTGTTGCGGGTGAGCGTGAAGGTGTAAGTGTGTTACTGTGTTAGTGTGAACCTGTATGTGTAAGTGGATATGTGTGTTAGCGTGAGTGTGCGTGTAAGTATGTGTCAGGGGAACAGGTGTCGGCTCAGGTTGGTGTCCTTGTGCAGGAACAGGATCGGGCTTTAAACTCGGCTTGAGGCAGATGGGTGTTGCTGTGTTGCGTTGCGTCGCAGACGGCTGTCTGCTTTACCCTTTGGATTTCTCTGTGGCGCCATCTGTTGGCACAACTGAAAAACAATGGCAACAGGTTGTGTAGAGTAGGCAGGTACGGGCAGACAGAAAGGGGGTCTGTAGCGCGATCGGACAGATAGGGGGTCTGTAGCACAAGCAGATGGATAGGGGGTCTGTACCACAAGCAGATGGAAAAGGGGGTCTGTAGCACAAGCAGACGAACAGGGGGTCTGTAGCGCGAGCAGACGAACAGGGGGTCTGTAGCGCGAGCAGACGAACAGGGGGTCTGTAGTGAGAGAAGACGGAAAGGGGGTCTGTAGCACGATCAGACAGATAGGGGGTCTGTAGCACGAGCAGATGGAAAAGGGGGTCTGTAGCGCAAGCAGACTGACAGGGGGTCTGTGGCGAGAGAAGACAGAAAGGGGGTCTGTAGCACGATCAGACGGACAGGGGGTCTGTAGTGAGAGAAGACGCAAAGGGGGTCTGTAGCACAGTACTAAAGGATAATCCAGAGGTTTCTGAGGCTGCAGAAGACTCTCCACTCTTGCTTTAGGAGAAGTAAAGTTTCAAAAAAGAAACGTTAAAATCTCAATAAAACTTTGATGACACAAACTTTGCTTACGACAACGTAGTACGTGTGAAGAAGTCATAACACACAGGCGAATATAAAACCCCTTTTATTAGTTTTTTTTTATGATTTCAATGTCTGTAGGCGACTGCGCGCCCCATCACAGCAGGCGAGAAGGGACCGTACAGCAGATTTTTATAGCCATGTAATATTAGCGTGTTACGCCGAGCACGCAGAACCGAATAAGGAGCAACTAAAACATAATTCATACGTAACATAATACATACAGTATGTTCTGCGGGAGATTAGAGGAGAGCCTTAAATCAAAGTTTATTAGAGATCGGCCGTTAAATCCTAACTAGGCAAAGGGTGCCTCTAAAAAACAAAAACACCACCTGGTTTCCCACAATGCCCTTGTTTTCATTTTATTATATATATCTACGTGGCCAATAAATATGTTCTTATTACAGAAATAAATTGTGCCCCCCCCCTCGGTAATATTCTTTGGCTTCACGTCGTTCGTAAATGTCATTCCTGGACGTTATCCAAATTTGTTCGCGAGGTCGTAAGGATCCTAACGAGGACCGTCAAATTAAAGCCAAGTGTGACGCTGCTTTTCCGGATTGTCCCCTATGGCATTTGGGATATATGTAGCGGAAGCGTTTTATTTTTTATTATATATGTATTTTAAAAGGCTCAGTAACTCCGGAGATCGTATTAGATACAATGTTACAAATCTTTAGAGTCATCCGGAAGCTGCAGCTGCCCATAAGCGATAACTCCGAGCTCCCCGCGTGCGGCAGACGGCGGTTCAGTATCTGAAATGACGCAGAGGGAGGTCCGTCTGCAGAACTAGGGTCCGAGCCGTACCCGTTGATGGATTTCACGGCCATCAAAGAGCCTCGTACTGACACCTCAGCATCTGGCGTCACTTGGGGACCGTTACGAGCTCGCGCTGTGACACCATAGACAAGACGCCACCTGTGCTGTTAGGTTGAGAATTCGAGGCTCGTAAACTCCGTCTTTTATTTTTTTTCCAGTTCTACGGTAAGTGTGGAAAGTTGAATAATTGAATCAATATTTATTCAAGCTGAAACAATTCTATGACAGTTCTGTGTCTGCAACCAAAACAGGTCCTACTTTAATATTTAATTTCTTTAATATCAGATTTTTTTCTCTCCCCTACAGCCTTTTTCCTTTTACCATCAAACATTGCCCGAATACTAAAAAATAAATAAAATAATAATAAAAAAAAAACCATTATCCATAATTTCAAACAGGCCTTCAATTTCAGCAAGCTTTTTGAGTATTGTCTTGAGAGGTTTTTTAACTCACATAAGTTATGGTGAGTAAAGGTGATGGAAAACCCTTCCACTCGTGGATTCTGGGTAGGCACATGCAAATAAGGTAAAAAATAACCACCTTTTGCCTCTATATCCACTTTATACATGGATCCCTTGAAAGTAATTGTCTGCTGTACAGACAGCCTTTGACTAAACTCTGGTAAGTATTGTCTTGAGAGGTTTTTTAACTCACATAAGTTATGGTGAGTAAAGGTGATGGAAAACCCTTCCACTCGTGGATTCTGGGTAGGCACATGCAAATAAGGTAAAAAATAACCACCTTTTGCCTCTATATCCACTTTATACATGGATCCCTTGAAAGTAATTGTCTGCTGTACAGACAGCCTTTGACTAAACTCTGGTAAGTTTTTTTTTTTTTTTTGGAGCCCGAGGTGCGTGCTCCTAGGTGCAGCATTCTGTGCAAAGGCAGCAGAAGCCCGATACGAATTCTGAGACCTCCTAAGAGGTACCCAGACTGGTTCCTCCCCCCCCCCATGGGAGGGTCGGATCTATGGGACTCACCCCGAAGGGTGAGAACCCTTACCTTTGGGGTACTCCCGTAAGGGAGAAACCCCCTTAGGCTTCACCACCAAAAAGGTAGTGTCCAAAAACAAAGGTGCCAAATCGAAAATCAAAAGGGTGAACGTGGCCTCGCTTAAAGGTTTGGTGACCGTGAAATCAAATCAAATTAATAGGCACACGTGCTATCACACATAGTGATTGAATAAATAAATAAATAGGGGCAGGCCATGAATGACCCAGCCAGGTACAAAAATAAATTCACTCCATGCCCGAATGGTGCAATGGAGGAATGTGCAGGGATGGCCGCCTGTGCAGAGACGTGCGCTCACCATGGCAGCGGCGTGCAATACTGCCATGGTGACTCCGACATTTAAGTCAGGGCAATCAAAGCACCTCGGGCTCCATGCATTCCCAGCCCTAAGGCCAGAGGATCAGCATAGTTCCCCCCCCTACCGAGGAGAACTACACTTGATCTTAGCCAAAAGGCCGAGAAGCGAGAACTCTGGTAAGTGATGTCCTTAATGGGACTCATCAGCATGAAGTTGTGATACTGGCTTGAGACTTGAGGCTTGGGGTAGCCAAGAAATACCATTACATAAGTTATGGTGGGTAAAGGTGATGGAAACCCTTGCACTTAAAATACAAGGGGTAGTAGAAGCATTATTAAATACTTCAGAGCCCGAGGTGCACCATAGGCTCCTTACTATCTTGACCCTAAGGCCAGAGGATCAGTGTTTCCAGCTCGCAACCTAGGGGTACTACACTTGATCGTAGCCAAAAAAAAACTGAGAAGCAATCACCACTCACAGATAGCTGTAGCACCCTTAACAGGACTCATCAGAATTAGGTTGGGATGCTAGGTTAATAGTTGAGGCTTGGGGAAGCACGAGAAATTCCATTACATAAGTTATGGTGAGTAAAGGTGATGGAAAACCCTTACACTAAAATTAAGGAGGTAGTAGAAGTATTATTATTAAACACTCATCTACAGACACCAGACAAGCCAGATGGAAAGTGGATATAGAGGCAAAAGGTGATCATTGTTGACCTTATTTGCATGCGCCTACCCAGAATCCCTTGTGGGAAAAAAACAAGCCTTCTGGCTAGAATATGATGGCGCTATATATAACTCAATAAGTTAAAATAGTAGCTAGGAGGCCCCTTTAAATTTACATAGTGGTCCACTTGCAAATGCATAGGGGAGTCTTCAGAATCCCCTTATACCTTGTGCACATGCGCAGAAAGATGTCTTCTAAAAGCCAATTCATTGGCTTCATTGGCAACTTCATTGGGGAGGCTGCCTGAGATATTAAACTATGAAAAATTTTTAAGACGAAAAGCTGCAAGTTGGAATTTGAGTGCACACTTGTCTTTGATCAATGGCCCCATTTGGCCCTTGGTTAATCTGGCTCTGTCTGCGGCTACTTATTAATATGCATATTTTAGAGCGCAAGTGGAATGAGAAATGAAAACCAAACAGACAGTTGTGGATTAATGCTGTTTCTTATTTTGGTAACAGGTATTTTCTGTCAGGGATCAGGACATCGGTGGCAATCAAATTTAATTTATAAAGCCATTTCTTGCTGTTTCTATACACATTATCGGGGCTTTTTGGGGCTCTAGAACCCTGCAATACCCTCATACCCAGCAAACAGTCTGGGCTCCTAGAAAAGAGGGGCATCAGGAGAGGAAAGAGGGATATCAGGGGAGGAAAGAGGGCTATCACAGGAGGAAAGAGGCATATCAGGGGAGGAAAGAGGGCTATCACAGGAGAAAAGAGGGATATCAGGGGAGGAAAGAGGGATATCAGGGGAGGAGAAAGCAGCATCAGGAGAGGAAAGAGGGCCATCGGGGAGGAAAGAGGGGCATCGGGGAGGAAAGAGGGATATCCGGGGAGGAAAGAAGGGCATGAGGGTTTTGGGTCCTAATAAACAGGTACATATAAAGTATGAAAGCAGGACATGTGTTTTCCGCTCATTTGTTGGGTTGGAATTGTTTGACATGTTACTCTGAAGGTCAAACAAAACAAAACACTTTTATCCTTCTTGACATCTACCATTAACGGCCGATAGAAAACACTTCTGTAGTAATTCAAATCACTCCCAGAGGTCAGGAACCAGTTGAATGTAACATCACAATTTGGAAAACAAGAAAATAAAGTAAATGGACATGCTCTTTTTTTTTTTTTTGCTCTTAAACGCATTAAAAGGAGACCATCGCACCTGATGCCTTCTTAATCCTTTGAGTGCCAGGAAGGTCTAATCGAAGATCTAAAGTGCAATGGGGGGTCATCCAGGTCATAAGGTAAAACAAAACACACACGCTCAATAATAATAATACATTAACATTATTAATTAAATAAAGACGGAAAGAAGGAAGGACCCCCATTTCTTTTATGATAATAAATAACTATTTTATTATAATAAATAAAGACCGTAAATAAAAAATAAATAAATAAAATTAAACAAAAAATATATAACATTTTATTTAAATATATTTGTGATTGAGGAGTTCTGACTATTTTGCAAGGTTCAGGCGAGTTCACATTTATCTCGCCCTCGCCTAAAACTCACAAAATTTAACCCTTAACTGACCAACCAACTTCTTACTGAATAGACCAAAAGGATAGAAGAAAGAATTAAGTGCGAGACAGGATACGGACACTCCGGAGTTCAGAGGAGGGCGTCTGAAATCTGAATGGTTCGCTGGATAAACCTTATCAGAAAAGACAAAGGAACGTCAATATGTCTGGATTGGGGGAGAGAAGAGAGCGAGGATAGAAACATTTAAATACATAAAGGGTTTAAGCAAAGTACAAGAGGAAGGGCCTCCTTATTACCCGGTAACACACATACGCAAATTGTTACACACACTCGCGTTCTCATGTTAGCAAATACTCCCTCTCACACACACTTACACATACACATTCACGCTAACACACTTACACATACACACAGATACACCCTTAAGCTAACACACATACACATTCATGCTCACACACTTACACATACACATTCATGCTCACATACCAATACATACACTCTCACATTAACGTATATACAGTCATACATACATACTCCCTCGCTATCAGCCTCAGTCTTACCTCGGGGTAACCTTGTGTTACATGACTCCTCTGCGTTCCTCCCTCCCATGGCCGGTCCAAAATTGTTCACAAAGGGCCGGTCCGACCTGGTTCCAGCTGCTTAAACAGACCGATCTAAAACATGCGTCACCGGCTACGGGATACATTTTATTCTTCCGGGTGACCCACTTCAGGTCCTTAGATTTGAGAAAGTGATAAGGATATTGCAGCCAGGATATCCCTGTGTGTTTTATGGCTATAAAATATTTCACGCTCTATTTCCACCCCGTGTCTTTAACCCTTTGAGGTGCCGCAGGGGTTGCACATTCATTGCTCACAGGCTCCGAATGACTTCCCAAATTCCCCGTACCCCTTTATAAAAAAAACACGGCGAAAGGCCCTTTTTTGTTTGTTTTATCCATCTTTTGTTAGAGATTTCAGCCCGACAAACCTACGACACGCCTGACATTTAAACTGGAAATGTTTTATTGTCTTGATCATTTCATTTATGTAGCAAATGTCATTTTTTTATACTGTTTACCAGCGAATAACAAAAGCGCTGATATATATCACAGTTCAATGCCTCTCGGGTGCGGAGAAGTAATTACTGAACTCTTCCCGTCACATTAGGATGAGCTGTTCAAACTAATTTTCACCTGGCATTTCATCATGCGCGGTCGTCTCTTAAACAAATACGCTAAGAAACTAACCACTTACAGATTGAGCTTCTCAACACTTAGTTTATATCGGGCAGCTGTAACAGGGGAGCCACTTTTTCCCGTTAATAACACAATTTATCAGAAAAAAAACTTGACATGTTTCTTCTCCATAAACCATCTTACTTACAGATGAGCTGTAAGTGCATCACTTTGCTATTCACGCCAGAAAAGGCAGGTTGAGGAGGGGATGAATAATTGTCATTTTACTGGGTAATTTGTTTAATTTAAAAAAAATAAATACAAGAAAAAAAGCCGGGAAAACAAAAAAAAAGACATAATGCATTATTCAAACTGTGATTTCTACAGCGCAGTAACGCAAAAAGATAAGGAGAAAGTTATATTGGGAGTGTTATTTAAAAAAAAAAAATGAAAGCGGTGAATCCATGAATATATTTGCATACATTATTTTTTTTTTTAAACCATTATCTGGAAACAGACATTTACGGTAGTCTTTCTTTATATATATATATATATATATATATCATTATATTTGCAAACAACAGGACGGAGGTGACAACATTTTAACTGAAATTTGTGAGTTTTTAATAACTCAATAATGGATTTTTTTAATATTACGGAACAAAAAAGGGAAAGATCACGGAACTCAATAAATGAGTAGATAACAAATACTTATTCTGCTTTGTGAATCACTGTTCACAAGGGTTATAAAGAAGAGAAAGCGATCCGATTGCTGGAGTTCTTTGCTCTCATACCAGGGAACATCCCGGGGTAGGCTACTCAGAGCTCCCTCTTCTGGGGGAGTGGCTTCTCTAGATGGAAGGAGTGGCTTCACAAGGGGGCTGTCCATGAAGGCAGGGCTAGCTGCGAGTGGGGAGACAGTCTTGAGTGGGCAGGGAGTAGGAGGGGAAGTGGGCGGGGATGGTAATTACCAAATGAAGAAAGGGTCCAGGAGACCCAGGGAAGAAGAGCTTCACCTGGAGATGCTGGGTCAAACCTTCATTGAAATGAAGGAATGCACATTAAAAAAAAAGAAGGTTGGAAGACTAGAAAGTCCAGAAGAGGTGAATGAACAACTTTTTCCTAATTGCTTGGTCTTGATCCCCACCGACTACACCCAGAACTCCGTGTTGGTTTAGGTTGCCTGTAAGGGTACTGGGATACATTTACAAAATATTTCATTCCACCAAGTAGTTTACAAATTAGGTGGTTTATACCTGCATTTGATAGAAAAGAGGAGCGTTGGACAACAAGATAGAAACCAGCAAAAATGAGTAAAAAACAAAGTAAAAAAAAAGATGATTCCTCTCTTTGTTTTTGGGGAAAAGATATGGAAAGGCAGAGGAGAGAGGGGATATAGGCAAAGCAAAAGTCAATGGAGGCAGCAAGGCAGCAGATAAGGATAAATCATACCAATGATGGAAAATGGGTAGTAAGGAATGGACTGAGCAAAGAATAAGGCAATGTGAAGATATAAGATTAGAGGAAAGAAGGAAAGCAATGCAAGCAAAGTGGATCATGAGGATCCTAAACCATAAACAGAGAACAGACAATCAAACTGTGGATAGTAGGACCAATCAATCCTACACTCTGTTGGGCTAGTCCTGGCACAGCACAACCCATGGGCCACAACCTCGACTAATTGAGTTGACCATGTCAAAAGTTGGACTCCACCGTCAGATGTGCTCAGCAACCAAAATCCTAAAGGGGAAGAGATGTTTCAGCTGATTTGCCTCAGGCCTGCAGTCCTCCTCTTGAATATCAACTCTTGCCTTTGGCCGCTCCACCTCCCTAGGGCCTCCCTGGAGTTATTAGAGCTCTTGCTTGTGGGCCTCCATCTTGTATTCTGTAGAAATTATTTTATTTTTAATGTAAATACCGGCTTCTCTTTAGTATTCATTCTGGGGACAAACTTTTGTCGATCTAAGGTAAAAACTTATAAAACTAATATTTTCTGACTGTACGCTGGGAATGCTGGTGTAAATAGTATCAGAGGGATCCTGGTGACATTATTAATCAAACATTTAGAACAGTCTAAGTGCCTTTTAAAATGTCACTACCAGGCCACCGTGGAATTGAAGACCGCTGCCGGTGCTTTGGCCCAACCACACCGGTGTCTAGCTATCAGTTTAATTAAACGTCACATAAAAATTCTATGCGACTTCTCAATGGAAACCCCTAAAGGCAACAATTATAAAAAATAAGATAAATGGCTCAGTTTTAGATGTAAAACTAGATTATTTTTATAATTACAGAAAGTGGGTTACAATTTCAGAATCCAACCCGGTCTACGGTGAGGAATCGTGGGAAATGGAAGGAAATTTGAATTCTGGCTGTGATGTCATATATATATATATATATATATATATATATATATATATATATATGAATAACGTTAAAGGGGAACAAGGACAGCCTCACCAAAAAAGGAGGTTTATTAAAGTTCTGTATTTTTAATAAGCATTTTTTAAAAATTGAAAAAAAAAGGTACTGAGTTTTGCCCGGAGGCCTAGGAAGAAGTGATGCTTTTCCGGGTCGCCACCAGAAAACTCTGGGTCTTGTGACACGCCCACTCCCCGCCCATTTTTCCCTTAACTAGCGATTTGTAATGCGACGTCAGCAGGACCACCCACTGACCTCAGTGGGACCGCCCATCGACCTTAGCGGGACTCCCTTCCCGCACCTAGCAAGGGGGGGCTCTGGGTAGCCAGGTATGGACACTATGTAACTTTAAAGGGGCCACTAAGCTTTTATACACACATTAAAGGGATGAGGGATGGAGTGTCCCTTTAAATAATTTAAATTTTAATAATAACAACAACTCAGGTGATAGATGGATTTCAGTGCAGGATTTAATTATGGTTTTAACCCCTGGTGTTCCGTGTCAGGGGTGGGGTCTGAGGTGGGTGTGGTTAGCCATACATGGCAGGAATTTAGCGGGAAACGGTCGGAGCTAGAGCTCGCTTCCATTTGACCTAAATGGCCTCTTATCATATGTATTTCCAGCTGCCTTTGGGGCAAATCTATAGCATTGTGGAGTATTTAACTATTCTTTGGCTCAGGCAGGGATTTTGGATCACTAAGTGACCCTGGCACTTTAAGGTCATGTCAGTGGCCCCCAAAGGTCATGTCAGTGGCCCCCAAATATCATACACAACCCCACTTGTCTTTTTATGCTCTCACAATGTGCCGCTTCGCGCATCTAACCGGCGGCCCACATTGCGAGACCCTACCTACCGCTGGAGCGACAGTGGTGGTCCTATGGGCCCGCTGCATGTGGTTGTGCCAGATGGCCAGTTTGGGGGCCACATTATCCTTATCTACTTCCCAATACTGAGGTCCGGCTCTGAAATCACATATATTCCCTGCGTAGCATCCAAGTGATTTATGATCGCAATGCAGTATAGAGCGATATTAGCTTGGAAGCGCATGGCGCCTTGCGCAGCAGAATCGCAGTCCATTAAGAAATACATATCCGCGCCGCAGCACATTCATTAAAAACGATGCTTTTTAATTACCGAAAAAAAGAGTTTTGGAAGGAAATGTCAAGATGGGCGACAGCCTGGGAATATTTATGCCTTTAGACAAATGGAACCCGGTTCCCACTGGTTTTAATAGAATTGCAGAGGACAAGAGAAATTGCGATCGCAGAAGGTGCTTCTACGTAGCCCGGAGCGGTGGTTTATTTTTAAGCTAAAATAGCCGAGTAAAATGTAAATGAGCCTGCAGACAAAATGATTATTGTAACCTTGGAGGTGATATAATGGTGCTGAGGCCGTGCGGGCGTCAGAACTCTCATTAGTAAGAGGCTGTTAAAGAATTGCTAAAAAAGAAAAGTTACTAAGGGCAGAGTCATGCGCCAGAAGATATGTGCGGAAAAGTGCACAGAAAACAGAACGTTTAATGCCCATAAAAAATGTTTTTAAAGAGATACGGAGGGAGCCCCTAAAACATACACGATCGGCCCGTCTTCTTCAAAATTGGGGGGAAAAAAGACAAAGGTACTTTTGCGTAGTCATAAAAAAAAAGCCAACATTGTTTTATATTTTAACCAGAAAAATGAATGCAGACGTATTACCCGGAGTGAGAGAAAGTCTTTATTGGACAACGTAGAAAAAGATGTAACAAAAGATGTAGCAAAAGGAACCTAGTAGCAGCAAATCCACTGTGTGTCCCTATTTACTGTAGACAATCCCTCTCTGTACCCCTCTTTTTACCCCAATGTCCCTCCATCCTCCAATGTGTCCCTCTGTCCTCCCCTGATGTCCCTCTTTTCTCTCCCCTGATGCCCCTCTTTCCTCCCCGATACCTTTCTTTTCTCCTCCAATTTCCCTCTTTCCTCCCCTGATGTCCCTCTTTTCTCTCCCAATTCCCCCCTTTCTTCCATGTGCCCCCTCTTCCCCCCCTGATGTCCCTCTTCCTTCCCTGATGCCCCTCTTTTCTCTGCCTTGATGCCCCTCTTTCCTCCCCTGATACCTTTCTTTTCTCCTCCAATCTCCCTCTTTCCTCCCCCGATGTCCCTCTTTTCTCTCCCAATCTCCCCCTTTCTTCCCTGTGCCCCTCTTTTCTCCCCTGATACCTTTCTTTTCTCCTCCAATCTCCTTCTTTACTCCCCTGATGCCCCCTCTTTTCTAGGAGGTCAGAATGTTTGCTGGGTATGAGGGGATCGCAGGCTTCTACAGCCCTAAAAGCCCCGATAATGTGTATAGAAACAGCAGGAAACGGCTTTATATAGTAAACCCATCGCAGTCTCAGGAACGTTTGAATGAACAGTAAAGAATCATATCAGTTACTTCTCCATCCATCAACGCTTCCCTTCTGAAAAATCAATACAGGCCAGGAAGAGAAAACACTGCGCTAATAATCTCTCCGTTCTCTGGCAAACAATGAGGGGGAGTCCACCGTCCCCCATCGATAATGAGGAACAACCGCATAAATACCTTAAAATACAATGTTTCGGTGTCTCTGACATTATTGTAGCCAATTTGTAATAAACGTACAAAGCATTCTGCTCTGGCAGCACCTATCACTCCCAGCCAGCCTGCAGCAGAGTACCAGAGGCAGTATGCGTTTGGTAATATATTCTTGCAGATTTCACTTCCTTTCTTTTAAAAAAAAAAAGCTGAGCATGATGGGAGTTGTGGTGCCCAGTGTGCTGGAGATTGGTTACTTTCGATCTTCAACACAGAGGCTACCACTGATACATAAGCAGAGTCCCGGTTTGATTAGTATTAGTATTTATGTTATTACCGTACCGTACCGTACCAGTGACATAACCTTGTATGCTGCATCTATTCCAAATGGTCAGGGACGCAGAATTTTACATTTGTGGGTGTGGCTAGAGGTGTGGCTAGGGATGTGCCTTCTACCCACCCAGTTTACTTGGCCTGCACATATATAATGACCCCCTACCACTGGAATTGGCGGCTTCAAGCATTGAAGCAATGGCACAAAACGTCGGACCATGGAATGGATGGGAAACTGCAGCTCTGGAGCTGGGGCTGCAGCTTCATCCTGAAGCAGGTCCAGTCTTTTATAGGAAGTGGTTTCCTATGTACTGATTGTATAGGGGGCACCCTGGGGCACTGGAGCGACCCTAGCATTGTGATAACTTGCCAAACCAACTTTTTCAAGCACACAAAGAGTTAAAGCCAACGCTACGCGCTTACTTAACGCCCGCTATCATTTTCACATATTGCACAGATATCGTCGCGAATAAAACAAATATTACAATCTTCCCACGTCTTATAAACATGCAATAAAACACATTTAAACGTGTTATTGTGCTCCACTTCCATTTATTATCTTAAGACGTCAAGCAATTTCTGTGGCGCTATGGTGACGGCGATTCTTAAACAAGTTCTCTTGTAAAACGGCAATAAACGCTTTTATTTTCGAGACTCTAAACTGGCAGGAATTTTACGCGTCAAGACTGTTTTCAAATTCCACTAATACGGCTCGATGAATGCAATTCTGGGGCAAAGTGCTTGATCTGGAGCAGAAACATCCCATTCGTTTCCATGGTAACCACGCCACATTTAGCACTGAATGTCCATGTCTTTATGGACCTTGCTTTCTGTACCAATATATGGACAAAAGTATTGGGACACACTTCTTAATTATTGAAATCAGGGTTTGGCTCTTTACTTTCAGTGAACGGTAACATTAATGCTTTGGCTCCCCTAGACATTTTGGACAATGCTGTGGTTCCAAGTTTGTGGGAACAGTTTTGGGGAAGACCCTTTTCTATCCCAGCGTGACTGGGCCCGTACATGTACGGGCTTTGTCATTAAGGGGTTAAGATGTCATAAGTGGTCAATTTGTTAACATAGAAAGGCAGAACTGATCTGTAGAGACTATGATGGAGCCTCGACTAAGGTGCAAAGGGGGGGACAACTTCATATTAATGTCTATTTATTTAGAATGTGATGTCATCAAAGTGCCTCTTGGGGTAATGGTCGGGTGTCCCATTACTTTTGTCCATATAGTGTAAGTCAGTAAGGGTCTGGGGCGTTTGAGAAGAGAACTTCAGGACAGAAGGCTGACCAAATGACACCAACAAATATCCAGATATACAAAGAAGCACAAGCTGTAGGTAGTTTGAATTAACGGGAGGCAGCGGCGGGATGAGTGTCGCTATTATCAATGAAGAAGAAGAGCTCCGGTTAATTGGTTATGTCACATTTATCTATAAAACGTCTTATGAGAGAAAGCCAAACATTAATCCCAAACTGTGCAATTCCCAGATAAACCTGGGTTAATCTCAAGAAAAGGACAATATAACTTGGAATTGTTGGGCAGACGATAACGTGGCGGCAGAGGTGATGGGTGAGACAGTCCCGTTTGACGCATTGAGATTGCGGTGTCAGATGAAACAGACGAGGCTCTAATTCCGTGTATTCAGCGGATCTTCTGTTTGCTCTCTCTATTCACTAAACAGGTTGCGCAGGTCTCATTGTTCTTGCTTCATCTGTCGGTTGAATATTTTTTTTATATTCTTTGCAGTCCTCATTAAAATATGTGAAATCCGGACCTTTTAATACATTCTCCGGAGAGTCTCCCGGCAGCTTGGGGGAGATCTCCCTTGTAATTGCCCCATTGAGCTGCATCACACCAGGGACCTGATTGTCCGAGAGGGTGGTCTGCCCCCCCCTCCCCAGTTTTGTTGCTTGGGGGCTGCCCTACCGATCCTACTGCCCCCGGCCTAGCCGTAATCGGCCCCATTCGAATATGCTGCTGCCTTTTGGTATCTTGCCTATTCATTTTTTACTGTTTTTTTCATGTCCTATTCCATCCCGTTATCCTCATTTTTAACCCTTTCGTCTTTCTTTCCTTATAAGAACCCTCACGCATCTATTGTGTGTTTTTCGAAACTTTTATTGATAGAATAAACTAATAAAAATAAAACCTTCCCTTTGGGGACAATCTTCCTTTAATTAGCGCCTATATAATAACAAAGGCATGTACCTGGTACCTTTCTGCTATTTATAGGGTTAAATTAGTGAAAGCCTGGGTCTAAAACACCTTAATGGACTTGGAGGTTTTAGTGAAATAAATAACAATGGCATTTAAAGTACATTATCATATAAGCGACCTTCCTTCCTTACGGGTCGCGCGCCTTTCACTTTCTAGATATACGACCCGGTTTGGACTCATAAATAATATTATAGATTAAACCTCGCAGCGGAAAGGTTTGATTTATACATTGTGAGGCAGGTGACGGGTCAATCCCATGACGCCGACCCCACGGATATCATTGCAGGGTGATCTACTCTAGCACAAGGAAGCTGACTTGAAATTATAAACATGTCTATATTCTGATTAAGCGGCAAATCCTGATTTATGGGATTCCTCGAGGTCTGAGCGACAGGATAGTGGGGAAGTATTATTAGCGATTCAGTACAAAACGGCAGGGCTTGGCAAATGACATCAAGGAGTACAATTCCCATTATGCTCAGCCAGGACCAGACTGGCCATCGTGAGGCGGCCCTGGAACTTTCTAAATCAGTGGACCCTGAGAGTTTTTAAATATTAACCCTTTAATAGACCATCATTAAGATTGTATGTAGTGACTCGCCAAGTGTATGTGTTAACCAAATGGCTTTAATAGCGGCCCCCGTGGACCCCTGCACTGCCCCAGGGTCCCGAGGAACGGCCCTCCCTTCCACCACCACTTCCCAGAAGTCCCCGACTAAATACCGCCGGTTGCGCCACCTAACTCAATGGGTCGGGGTGGCAGATCCCAGTCTGATCCCCTGAGGGGTACAAATCTGACATCTACCAGCATTTGCCAACTTGCCCCTTTCTAGGCCAACGTCTTCACCATACCCTGCAGGGGATGATAAACGTGGGGGGCAGGAAGTGACCCAGCACCCTCTGCCAGACGCTTGTATTGCCCCTAACCCCCCCCCCTGCTCCTTTCCTGTCGCCAGCCCCAGGACTGCACCAAAAGTCCCCTGGGAGAAACCACTTACTGCCCCAGCAGGGGCAAAAGAGCGGTGCCCTGCTTCTGTAGGGGCCTGTGCGGTCATGCACACCTTACAGTAAAGGCTCCAGGGGTTTCTTTATTTATGGATGCACTTATTTGAGTCACCTGCATTGAAGCAGGAAGAATCAGTCATCCGTCCAAACTGGGAGTCTTATATACGATCACAGCGGGGGGAGAATAGGAAGGAGTCGTCTCCAGACCGTGTCCAGACTGTGCCTGCTGCCGCCAGACAAGCAGCTCGACCTATAAGTGATCAGAGCTCACGAGAAAGCTGATAATAATGTATCTGTATGTGTGAGCGTTACATTGTTACCAGGTCTCCAAAGCTTTATTAGTTCACTCTAATGGAACGGAGATTGTGAGCCGGGCGTCTCGTCCAACATCAGCGCCTGACCTCACAAACGCTCTACTGGCTGAACGGGCAAAAATCCCACAGAAACTCCCCAAAATCTCGTGGAAATCCTTCCCAGAAGAGCGGAAGCCGTTATATCTGCAAAGGGGGGACCAACTTCATAGTAATGTCTATGTATTTAGAATGTGATGTCATCAAAGCCCCTGTTTGTGTAATGGTCAGGCGTCCCAATACTTTTGTCCATATGGTGTATCAGGAATTGTGGACAGAGTAGAATAACGAGAAGCTCAGTCTGGGAGATGTTTCAGATGTCATTAGTGGTCGATTCGTTAACACGGAAAGGCAGAACTGATCCGGAGAGACTATGACGGAGCCATGAGTAAGGTTTGAAAGAGGTGATGGCAAAATAATGTCAATTCCCCCATCACAGGAGGTGTGAAGTCATTACCAGGGAAGGGATGCTTTATACTATTAGTATTCTCGAGTCATTCATCACCATCGCTTGCTGTGACAAGGAACTGGAAGCAGGAAAATTAGAAAAAATATAAATAAACAGAATTCCTGGAGAAGAACACAGAACCCTGCAGCACATTCTCGATTCTTAGTTACGTATCGGACTTTAGCCCCCAACCGCAATTCATTTAGAGACCACCCAATCTAAACACGAATCTCCGGACCTCTAATCAAACTATCCATGGTCCAAACCCAAAGACCCCAGGGAATAATTTATAAAGGAACCGCAAGCGCGCGGCATTAACCATTTCCCTTGCGGGATGCGGCCAGGACTGCCCAGAGCGCTGTATACAGTAATAACCCCCAGGGCTGTATTTACTAAACTTGGTTCTATCTCATTTTCTTCCAATAAACTCCCTTTATCCGCAGACCTGGAGCCGCCATTGTTGTGATGTGATATTTTGGGTGTCTTTCCCGGTTTAAACACCACAGAGAGTCCGGCTGGATGATTAAGACTGAGCCATTCTATTGTTCCCCGCAGTATGATAAGGAGTCGGGAATTCCTCTTTGAGATAAATTTAGGGTTTTTTTTATTAGTTTTGTGATGATAATGCGGTGCCATTAGTTCCTTTTTCAGATACACGGCGGGGGGTTCCGGCACGTCAGGCTGATCTGCGCAGCCCCCGCTGATGAGGTTTTTTTTGTGGGTTTCTGGATTAGGGGTATGTGTATTATTCTGCACCATTTGTAATCACATTTGCTGTGACATATTTTGTGACGCGAGAAAACTGCCCAGGTCGTCAATTATTCAGGTCCCCGTCATATGACATTTGTCTGAGAAAAGATCCGCGTTTTAAGAAAACGTTGTAAATTTTAACCAGCATTGACTTTCGAGCTTAGTTCCGAGCGGATGCGTTTTAAAAAAAATGCAGTAAAATTTAAGTCATGTCAGCCCAGGATTATTCCATCTGAAAAAGAGACCACTGAGGTTCCGAAAGCTAATCCCACTTCACATCTTTTTCTATGCAGGCCCAATAAAAGGTATGAAGTTTGACTGAAGGCTCCATTTAACCTGACGTTACAGCAGTTCCTGTTTAACTTTGATCATTTATGTCAATGTATGGAAAGGTTTTTCTATCACACACAGGGGTAACGCTGCAGCGGGGGCTGGGGGTGCGTGGCACTCAGGCACACAGCGTTTTCATGTACCGCAAGTTACGTGACTCCACTGCAATAGAGCATTGCTGGCAAATCGGCCCCACTCGGCCCGTCTAGTCTGCTGTAAAGACTCAAACCTTAATCAGTCGTTGGTCTTGTCTTAGATTCAGGAGCCGTCTGTCTATCCCGTGCATGTTTAATACCCCTCACTTTATTACCCCCTACCACTTCTGCTGGGAGGCTGTTCCACTTATCTACCACCCTCTCAGTAAAGTAGAACCTCCTCCCATCCCATCTACACCTCTGACCCTCTAGTTTGAGATCCTGGTCTCTTGTTCTAACTTTTCTCCTCCTTTGAAACAAACGTCCCTCTTGTCCTTTGTTAAATCCCTTTATGAATTTAAATGTTTCTCTCCCATCCCCCCCCCCTCTCTTCTCTCCCAAGCCGGACATATTGAGATCTCTTAGTCTTTCCTGATGAAAGCTTAGCCACCCTCCTCTCCTAATTCCAGTTGATAGATACCCCTCTGCGAAGCTAATTTCTGGCGGTAGCTCCTTGCGAACGCTCTTTGAAACGTTTCTATCCCTGACCGGCTCCGAAAAAGAGTGAATCAAATTAATATTGAACAACTTTGTCCCCAACAGGCATCTGGAAAATCAATGTCATTTTACATTATTTCTTTTTGTACAGATCCATGCAAAAAAATAGGTGCACTAAACCCAAATTTACAGGTTATGGGCATTTTTTAACACCCCCCCCAAAAAAAAAAACTAGCACTATAGCTGCCAACAGCCTTGAGACAGTCCTGAAAACTGACACCTGGCTCTCAGAGGCTGTGAATGAATTCATTATATATTATATATTATATTATACTCTGATCCGTACATAATAGCGTCATTTTCCCAATGAATAAATCACACAGAAATATGCTAAAACATGTTCTTTTTATCCACGAAGATGATGATCTCCTTTCATGTCTTCGGTTTCTGTTTGACATTTACAGCCCGGGGTTAATCCGTATGATACGGGAAATGAAAAATACATCGTATCGAGGAAATGTTTCTCACATCAGATAACGGTTCCGGCGCGCTGTTTGCATCATTCATAAAGCTCTCGCCGAGACCTTTCAACACAACACCAGAAAAGTCAAAGGCATCACGCCGGGCGATCTCGTTGCGACATGGAAAACGTCTCTCCGAACTCCGTCAACAAGAAGGAACATCTAAAAAAAAAAAAGCTTGTCTCTTTTCCCTAAATCATCAATTTTCATTTTTCAATGTATCCTACGCAGTTATGTTTACAGATTAAACGACCGATCTGGGGGCTTTTAACATCGCAGACCTCCATCACTGCAAATACGTGGCCTCCTCGTGATGCCCGATAACTGAGTGCCTTGAAGTGGCTCTTTGGGGGCGGTTGTTAGGAAGCCACGCCTCTTGCCACACCCTCATCACAGGCTGTCCCAACACTACGAGGGACACTTATTGGCTTCCATGTGACTGCATGATGACATCACAAAAACGTTAACAAAATAACAACAGTGATGACGTTCACAGTCTTTATCAAAGTTTTTGGTGACCTTTCGGAAAAAAATAAAAAGCAAAATAATAATAATTAAAAATAATAAGTTTAGAATGTTTTAATGGGGTGTTTTATAAAAACCATTTATATCGTCATTCGGTTCATAAATTACGTTTGTGATTTTTGCCTCTTGGACTGTATTCTTCATTTGCGCCACCTGCGCTCTATCACGTATTATTAAATCATCACCTGTTTCTTCTACTAATGAAGAGATTTCCATACCGATGTTAATGAATGAATATAAACCGGGAAGGGAGATAATAATGAGACATTTTTGATAGTTCATGATATGTAACTTTAGGAAATAATTAAGGGGGAGTTAGCAGGGTCGTCATTCACGACATCACTAAGCAGCTCTTAATATTCTAATCAGTGGAAGAAGGAAGGAGCGCGAGCCGAGATAATATTACACGTGAGGCTGTCTCATACGAATGAGTCTCTTAAATCAATTTATGCATTATGATTGCCAAGCAGTCTCCATGGTAGCCTCGCACACCAAATCGGGGCACCTTTGGTGGGGGTAGTGGCCGCTTGTACCCCTTACCTGAAGAGCCACCCCGCGGAGCTGAGCTGTAGAGCGCTGTGAGAAGACCACATATGACCTTCAATGGAGGTGTCTTCTGCAGCAGCGCAGACCTCCATTGACCGGTCATGGTAGATCAGAGAATCTCACCAACTGGCCCATAATCGCAACCGCTCCTAAAGTAGGGCAATTGGGAAGCTATCCCCGGATAGTGGGGCAGTGTTGGAAAATCGGGACAGTTGGGAGGTATGGCCTTGGGCTGCATTTTCTCGTAGGGTAGGGTGAGCAGATATCCTTGTGTTTAGGGGGACATTTCACTTGGTGAGGCTTTTGTCATCGGTTTTTGTTTGTTTCCCAGAATTGTGCCTTGAAAAGTGAATTACATTTCAATTCAATACATTAAAAATGTATAAAATTCCAGATTTTTTTTTATTGAATATTACCTTTAAAAACTAACATCACTGATAAAAATGATTTAATTATTTTATATTACGGCACAGGTTTATTTCGGATGAATACATTTCTTTTTTTGTTCCGCCGGTCTCAGTGCTTCCTTCCCGCTTCTTATTGGAATCCTATAAATAAAGCATTAATAATGTTCCCGTATTTCATCTTAAAGATCCGGTCAGATTATACTGTAGCGTATTCTAGGGTACAGAAGGTACAGAATGATCCTGATTTCAATATTCATGCCACTCAAGGAAAAAATGGAAAAAGAAAGGAACAATTTTTTAGTATTTTTCTCAAAAAAGTTTTAGCCGTCTTGGCTCCGGCTCACGGTCTTTCTCTCCTTAAGAGCTGAGCTGACCCTGATGTTGGGCTTGAGTTATAGCTACATCTGGGGCTATCTTCATGTTTGGGGCCTGGGCAAGCAAGGGACCCGGCCTCCCTGATCTGTCACAGGCTTAATCATGGTCCCTCTTGGCCCATTCCCTGGGACTGAGGCTACAGCTTGCTACCTAGGACTGCACCCAACTTTATTTGGGGTCCACATGACCCCTTTCTGTAGATTGGGGCCTTTACTGGCTATGGGACTTGGCAGCTCCCTTCTGGGTATTTGGGATGACTTGGGTCTAGCATACCTGGGAACAAGTTTGCCGGAGCAGCGTCAAGCCACTAGCCACCAGCTCTCTCTTTGACCACGGCCAGTGTTCCAGCATGTGGGGCTAGCACCGCATACAACGTCACTGGGACTGCCCACCGATGTCACAGGGACCACCCACTGATGTTACTGGGATTAGCTACTGATGTCACTGTGACCACCCACTGATGTCACCTGGACTACCCACCGATGTCATCGGGACCACCCATCGGGATCACACACAGAGCTCAGCAGGACCGCCTAGACATATCCCGAAGTAGCTGAAGCCTCAATGTTCCCAGGTATGGGGCCTAGCGGCCCCATTGCAAGCATGGGGTTGGGACAGTGGGATGAGTATGGTGTAAGATGGTGGGAGGAGCATGGACTGGGACAGGGCAGAGGGTCCTTGTTTCTGATGGTGGCCCTAGTGTCATCCAACTGTCTCAAAATCTCATTGTACCTCCTTTGTGTAAAGGACTATTCTTATTTCCTTTGAGAGGTTAACGTCTCAGTGGCTCCAAACATATAAATATATATTCCATAAATTACTATCCAGAGCTCCGCCAATTCACCATAAACCCAGGGTGAGAAAATAAATGGGTTATGAAAACCATAAAAATACTTTTCCCTAATAAAACACTATTTTGATGGTACTTTGAAAGCTGTTTGTGAAATAACGGTTCCCGGCCTTGACTGTTCCTTGCGGTATAAATTATAACGCAGACCTTGCTTTTAGTTTAAGGCGTTTTGTAGCGTTTTATCAGACGCATTAATGGAATTGCAGGTTGCGGTGGGTTCGTTAATTAAATGCATTGAAAATGAAAAGCAGGTATCAGGGGTACAAATGGAATGGAGGAATAAGTGTATAAAACTATAAAAAAAAACTATAATATGTTGGGATTAAAACCATACAATATAGCCTTTTTTCATAAACTTTCTCATTAGAGAGAAAGGCAAGAGAAGAAAATGGAATGAAAGACAAGTGAGAAAAGAGAGGGATAGAAGGGAAAAGAAGAAATTAAAAAAGAGGAAGGAAAAATCAAAAGAGAAAGGAGAAAAGAGAGAAAGAAGAGGGACAAGAGATGAGAGAAAAGACGGATTAGAGGAGATGGAAGAGAGAGACGAGAAAGAAAAGAGAAAGCAGAAAGAAGTGAAGCAAAGAGAAAAAAGAGAGGAAAGAAGTGAGACAAAAGATTGGAAGAGCAGGAAGAGAAAAAGACAGAGAAAATTAAGCGGAGAGGACAGATGGATGAGACACACACTTACACACAAACACATTTAGACACTCTCTAATACTGACACACACACATCCAGACGCTAAGATACACACATATCTAGACACTCACTCAACACAAACACATACACACCCAGTCACACCAATGCACATGCACTCAGACACTCACATTAACACACCCAGACACACACACACTCACCATCATGAAACTCACCTACCCCAAGCAGAGCCTCGGTCCGTATAGTGTGACCTGCTGCACTACTACTCTGTATTACAGACCCCACCAAGACTCACATCTGCCACCAGCCCAGCCTTTCCCGGGGCATAAAGAGGTAAGTCTGAGACTCAGGACTTACCTCTTTAGGAACTGTCTGTGAAAACCAGGACTGTTGGGAGGTATGCTGTTGGGTGTAGAGTAAAGTGTTGGTGCAAAACACATGCTAGACCCTGACTAATATTAACCCTTTCATAGTCCATTGCACAGATCCTAGTATAACAACTTGCTGATGGTGTCAACCAAATGGTTCTAATAATGGTCCTCATTAAAGTCATTACTTGTCATGGGGGTAAAGATATTCTGAATGAAGTCACCTGTGTTCAAGCAGGGATTCCAGATATAATTAAATCAGAGAAGAATATGAAAGAGTCATCTCTAGACGGTGTGACCCTGAGATTACGAGAAGAAATTCGGGAATCTGCCCAACTAACCAGGTCCCAGAGGCGAAATATCGTAGGTTCCTGGTATACTTCTAGTGTCTTTCCAAATGGGCAGAAGAGGGCTGAGCCGAGCCAAGCCTTGGTCTCAAGCTGTCCCAGGCTCATCGAGTTGTGTTTTACTCATGGGCTGTCCATGTCTTTGTATAATCAGTGCCATGATGTCAGATTCTGAGTCATTATCAGTAACTGAACTGCTCTGATTATAGAATTAAAAAACGACGATATATAGAAACATTGTAGCCAGGCTTAGAACCAAGAGTCTGATTTAGGAACGCCAAAGAAATGAATACAGACAGGAGAACGCGGAGATCACGTTGCGCGGGCAAATAGCCAGAAATTATACTTTAAATTGCTAAACATGTGAAACTGTTGCAGTTTATCAATTTCGCAATCCCACCACAACTATTTACAACTGAAACAATGGCCAAAAATTAAATACGGAAAATTAGAAATTTGTATAAGTAAACGTTTTATGAGTTTATGGAATCATAACAAATGACGGCGCTATTAAAGGAACGGCACTTCGGCCCTGGGATCTGACAATCTGCTCTGTAAAGGTGAAGCTGCAGAGTAATATTAGACCGATTTCCATCCCATTGAGTGGACGTTATCTGTGTTTTAAAACGGTGAAAAGGGAGAGATCCTCAGCACTGAAAATGAACCCCAATTATTACATATTACATATTACAGCATTACATTTACCAGGAGCGTTACCGTCATGAAAAATGAAAGGGGAAGTCTCGTGGAATTTTTGGAGCATAACCCCCAGCACTGTATACAGTAATATAACCCCCAGCGCTGTATACAGTAATATAACCCCCAGCGCTGTATACAGTAATAATACCCCAGCGCTGTATACAGTAATATAACCCCAGTGCTGTATACAGTAATATAACCCCCAGCACTGTATAATAGTCCAGTAATAACCCCCCAGCGCTGTATACAGTAATATAACCCCCCAGCGCTGTATACAGTAATATAACCCCCAGCGCTCTACACAGTAATCAACTAACATTGCCCATATTAAAGATGACAGGCTGTAGGCAGCTAGCTGTCATGTTTCCTTTTAAGGTCCATATTTAGTTTTAATTTTTACATTTTTGGTTTTTAGCAGTTTACTTTGTAAACCACTTAGAAATTCTCTGCAGGGGGCAGCATCTGGAGGTTTAAAAAACGTTACAACAAACATGTTATTGGACCTTATTTGGGTGAGCCTAAGGTAAGTGGCCCCTGGGTGCAGTGTATACCCCCTCCCTCATCAGAAACACACACACATATTAACACACAAACTCACTCTAACACCATACAATAACACACACTCACTCTAACACCATATACTTCTGCATACGCACACACACACTCTCTGTCACCTTCTATCAGGCCCCTCTCACCCTAGACTCAGCCCTGACACCACATACTGACACACACA
Organism: Spea multiplicata; assembly: GCA_009364415.1. Taxonomy (NCBI): domain Eukaryota; kingdom Metazoa; phylum Chordata; class Amphibia; order Anura; family Pelobatidae; genus Spea; species Spea multiplicata. Next base: position 694,369 of record VKOC01000006.1, read on the forward strand.
CTCACGCTTAGCACCTTACACTAACACACATGCTAACACTATATGCTCACACACACACTAACATCATACGTGCACAGACACACCTGCTAACACACGCACTAAAACCATATGCTAACACCACAGACTAACACACACTCTAACACCATACAGTTCTATGTACATCCACACACCCTCTCACCTCCTCTTCCTCTCTCTCTCTCTCTAGCTCTCAAACTCACTTTGTCTTCCCCTCTTATTGTCTCCCTCTCTCTCTTCTACTCCTCTTGCACTCTCCCTGCTCTCCTCTTACGCTCCCTCTCTTCCCCTCTTTCTCACCACTCCTTCTGTCCCATTCGCAGCTCTCCCTTTTCCATTTCATCTTTAATGGACGTCGTGTCGCCCGTAGCCCCGGACCTTATCCGCGGGTTACAAAGCCCGGATCACAGGTATTGTTTTGAGTTTGATGGAATTTAAAGGGACGGTGATAATCGCTAAGAGCAACAACGGGGAGGGGATAACTAGAAGCCCTCCTTGGACTCCCCCCTAAATAAACGTGACTGTCCCTTTAAATAACTGCTACATTCAGCTTCCATGATTATGGATAATTAGCTTTAAAAATCTATACGTTCCAGCGCACAGACCTTATACAGATCTCTGAGATAAATGAAGAGAAGCCTTTTAAGCTCTCCGCTCTTTCAGTAAGGAGCAGATAAGCTCGCATTGTGATAGGTCTCGGTAATTATTGCTAAATAAAGGACTCCATGCGTTCCGTGAAGAATTGATCTGACCTATACTGCATGATGGGGGAACTATTGATTTGGTGTTGCCATGGAAACTTCACAACAATCTTCAGAACCCTTGAAATGTATCACGAAGCATTCTCTATAAAACTAAATTACGTTTTAACGACGACCTCTAGGTTGTTCATTTTAATTCAAAGTGCAGTAATTGTTTTGAAGATAGAAACATAGAATCACAGAAAACGTCGGCAGATCGGCTCCATTCGGCCCCCGTCTAGTCGCCTGTTTCTCCTGCTGTAAAGACTCAAACCTTAATCAGTCGTTGGTCTCGTCTCGTTGAGCCATATGTCTATCCCGCGCATGTTTAAATCCTCTCACTGTATATTCCTCTACCACTTCTGCTGGGAGGCTGTTCCATTTATCTACAACCCTCTCGGAAGGTTCAGGATCAGATAGAACTTAACGAAAATAAATACCATGATTACGCCGTTTTCCTAGAATAAATTATATGTAAATCATCAAGGTCCTTGCCATTTATTCAGATAAATTTCCATTGAAACCCAGAAAAAAAGCTTTTAGCCAAACAATATGGGTCCTTTTTTCATATAAAAAGACAAGAAACGTTACGATATCCGCTGCTCTTGAAGGCTGACATATTCATTAGAGTCGCACGTCTTCCGAGGGCCAATTAGCTGGCCATCAATTCCGTAAAAAGCCCCGCTAATACAGCATAACTTTAATCTTTTGCAGATACAATTAAATGCCATGAAGGGTTTTAATCCACTCTACGAGCCGCTCCGCTCCACATTGATCTCAACAAACAAGCTCATCGATTATCTCGGGGTCACCACTTCAAGACGGGAGCGGTGGGAGTCGGCATTATCTGATGATGACGTCCCTCTGCCGAGGAAAAAGAATGAATTGCTTAACGCGGTAATGAAATTGCCCAAATCGTGGCCCTTTTTATTCATTTCGGCAGTCAGATTTGTTGAGACTTGTTCTGGGTGACCCAAGGACCGACTCAGTTCTTCAACGATCAAAGCGAGGAAACATCTTGCTGAAAAGATTAACCATTTCTTGGTCCATCATTAATACAGCAGTATCACTTTAACATTGCAAAGCAGCAATACCCCCCATGTACCCGCTTAGGACTAAAAGTCTAACCAACACCCCCAGCGCTGTATTTAGTAACATACAGTAATCGATCGGTGACAAAAACCTGGTTTTGTATATTTTTGCCCCAATAAACCCTCCTTATCTGCAGACCTGGAGCCGCCATTGTTGTCAGTCATGGGGTATTTTGAGTGACTTTCCTTGCTCAGACACCTCACTGAGCTGATGCTTTATGGCCATGCTAATGAAGTCTGTTGTGTAGGGGTGGCGCTAGCCCTAGAGAGGAAGTGGGAGGAAACTCCCAGGGTTCGGTGTAGAGTGGGCAGGGAGTAGTCAGAATATGGGCGTGGCCACACATTGCAGGGGGAAGAAAAAACTGGCCTGGAGGCTCCACGTCAAACCCGGTGGGTTTTTATGTGTGTTTTTATTCCACTACAATTCACATATTCTTAAAGGGACCCCATTGCCCGATGGGGAAGGGGGACATGATTGCTGGCCTAGGCCTGTGTGGCTTGTCAGCATCCCCTTTTCCCATTGGGAGAGCCTGGCAACATTGTTGTGGGTCTTAAGGGGTGTCTAAGCGTGTCGCCCTCTTTCCCCCTCCTAGATGGGGTCATAGGTCATGCTATTTCCCAACGCCCTCCCCCTCTTAGAGGAGTCAGTAAATTGGGGGTACGCTCAGGGTGTGTTTTTTTTATTGTCACAGCGACGGAGTTCCCCACCGGTCATCACTTATAGTTTGTGATCATGGTACTCGCCCAAAAAGGGCTTGTCGTAGTGCGTCCTGAAGACGGCTGATGGCATCGATGGACAAGGACTATTGGTTCATTTGTGTGGAGTAACCAGGTCCTTCGGTTTCATAGCTGGCGGGTTGTTTTAGGTCCGACGGCCATGGGGGCTATAAATAAATCTGCGGCCTAATGGCCTACCCACACTCATTTGCCTCTTGCGTCCTTATTTGCCCATGGCCTAGGTTAGGTGGGGTTACGAGCGTTTTACAGACAGGTTTCTCCAAGGGAAGGTCCAGAAGAATAATTACACAGCAATGGCGCTATATAAATTAATAATAATCATAATAATAATCATAAAAAGATTTCAATGGAACCTAGATAAAGTAGCAATGTAGGACCCCCTAAAAATTAAGTCACATTATCAGGCGGACAATCAAAATATGGATTCTTCACCTAAAAAAAATTAAAATAAAATGTACTTTTTTAAAAAAAGCTTTATATAAAACAAAAGTTTGGAGAAGCTCCAGAATAGTGTTTTTCGACAAGAACCCCGTTTATTGATATTGATTTATGAGACTGTGATGTTTAAACTCCTTTTGAATATATTGTGCGCCACAATTTTTACCGATACAAAGAAAATATTGAATTTTAATCCAATTTATGTAATGTTCCTGGTCCCGCACCTCCTACCCGAACATCTCCTTGATTTTCTACGGTTCATCTAATTTATTTCCTAAAAGCTTTCAGGGAATTAGGTGGAAAGGACTTGTCGGAGTCATCTACATTTTATCTAATGGGTCCTTGACAGAGATACTTGGTGAATAATAACAATAAAAAGCGACAGAATGAAATGGAAATTGTCCGGGTTATTTTAATGGAATGGCATACTGATTTTTGTAAATTTTGGAAGCAAATTGGCAGGATTAATAATAACAAAGGCCGTTTTTTTGGGGTTTTTTTGAAAGCACTCGCTCGGAAATGATATGAAAGTACGTGAAATGGATCTTGATGAAATGTATCAGTTGTTGGAGACCAAATTGTGGTCTAATTATATCGAGTCCGCCTGTGACGCTTTCCGAATCTCTGCCTCTTTACGAGATGTTGGATAATTACGGGGCCTAGCGAGCCAAGACTGCTTCTCCGCATAAAGGCCGTGTTTTGTGTACAAGATATCAAATTATATATTTCAATAAAAAAAAAATCAAATATAAAAAGGCATAGTTATAGAGATATAGGAAAGTAAATTTATCGTTTTCATTTTTATCATTGGAATGATTAACGGAAAGTCACATTTCCTACTGCAAAAAATATTTATTAAAAAATAAAATATTTATTTTTACGTATATATATAGTTTTTCACTGCCATTTTTTTTTATATGAAGGCCATGATAAAATGGCTCAGTGACTTTCCTGACGCTTTATCGCAATGCTATTGAAGTCTGTTCTTCCATAGACTTTCATTAGTCAGAGAGTCCTGTTGGGTGATTAAGACTGAGCCATTCTATTGTTCCCCACAGGCAGTATGATAAGGAGTCGGGGGGTTTAGTAGATCGGGCCTCACATAACATAGCGAGAATCATACAAATGGCTGATATGCAGCTGCCTGAAAACTAGAACCATTTTAAAACAAAAGAACAGCACAAAATATTTGTGAATTATTTATTGTGATGCTTATTTATGTTTCTGCTAATAAAAAATGGCAGGAGTTCCAAGATAAGAATTATAAAAAAAAACGTAGTGCCTTATGGGGTAGATCTTTTCCCGGGGAGGAATAATCACACAGATCCTGAGAACAGGGAGATAGGAAGGCTTCTCCCATGGTATACATTTAAGGTGGATTTCTAACACAGATAAATAGCTTATTTTGATCTGTAAACACTAAAACAGTTTATTTATTGTATAGATTTGCAACATTAGGAATGAAGGTTGTGTTAATGTGATTTTATTTATATCTTTATATATTTATATAATATTCACATTGCTGGCTACAAAGAAAAGAATAAATAAATATATCTATATATATATATAAAACTATATACGGTATATATATATATATATAATAAAATATGTATTTCTAAGCAAATCATGACTTCTAATCTTGCAATATATTCTTCAAAGCTGAAAAACATTGCAAAGAATTAAATAAATTGAAGGGCATTTGAAGCAGAATAATAAAAAATAAATAATTTTAAAAAACGTCAAGGAGCTCACAATATATATATATATATAAAATATATTATTTGCTTTTATCTTTGCTGTCGACCTCTGTAAGCGGGGCGCGTTTTGGAATAAAAATCCAAACAGAAGAGTCATTTGGGATCTGAAAAAGGTAATTCCTTTGAAAATATTTAAGGCACAATTTTGTAAAATGTTGAAAGCTTACTTTTTTTCCCAGTTACGGTTGGCTACGCATACTGGGGACATCTAGAAAAAAAATGTCTGCGCTTTGATAATTGTTTGCAAGAAATAAGTGATCTATAGGTTAATGGATACATCTGTGCGATGATACGTAAGTGACAAGGAAAGCCAATGTGGGCATTAGCCGGCGTGGGGATAATTGGAGTCGCGTAGGGTTAATGAGCTGATACCGCTGCACCCGTTTGACGCGTTATCAGTTCACATCCATGTCCGGCCTCGGACCTCTTCTTGTTTGAACACATTATCGCCTGCGAGCCCATCTCTTCACCTCCGCCCTTCGATCAATTCCCAACAATACAGATGAGTGTTTATTATATCACCACGCGAAGCTTGACAGATGTCAGGACTCGAAAGGTTAATCTCAAGACCAAGCGATCAAGGAGACGAAAGGAAAAACGCGTCACGTTCCGCCTGGATTATTTAATTATCCCACTCGGTGATTAAAACAAACTATTAGAGAATGAACAACGTTCCGACGAGATGAAATATTAAATAGGAATTTGACAGCGGCTAATAGCCATTTGGCACATTTATTTAACTTCTGTAAGACCTTGAACACATAAGTGAATCCGCCTCCCAGCAGAGGTGGTAGAGGGTAATACAGTGAGGGTATTAAACATGCATGGGATAGACATACAGCTCCTGAATCTAAGACGAGACCAACGACTGATTAAGGTTTGAGTCTTTACAGCAGGAGAAATGGGCGACTAGACGGGGGCCGGATGGCCGGTGTTGTTGTTGGACATAACTTGGAACAGATATTGAAATGGTTTCCTCTCTGGAGATCTCTCCAATATTTCTCATTTTATTGAAACATTCCAAATTTAGAATTTTCACCTATTTTATTTTAGAAACGGCCAGAAGGAGAAGTCTATTTTTTATTTTCCTGGACAAAGCAAGTAACCGATATGCATGATAATAATAATAACGGTAACGGAGCCATAAGTAATGAGCGCAAACACGAGGATATTGGTAATTGCTATTTTTATGCGATGAAAGCCAGCTTAGAAATGAGGGAGAATCAATAAAAACAAAACCATTAGCATTTTATTTTTAGAAAAAAATCTGCGAAAATAAGAAAAACGCCAAAAAAACAGCCACACATTTCACTGGGCTTAAAAAAAAAAATCAGTTTTCATAGATTAATTCCTATTTTTAAATTATTTGCTGGTTTTCCATCGTAAACGGGAAAACTCATCGTTATTTTTGGGCTTCGGACTCTAAGGGCCGGTATACAAAACAAAATAGACAGCACTAAAATTACTCAAGGCCACAATAAATATATAAAAAATAGTTTTTTTTGCAATATGTGTATAATAATAAATCCACCAATGGCGTAAATACAATGGAAGCATAAAAGAGAAATAAAATACAATATATTTAATGCTCTTAAAGCACTTTTTATATTAAAAAATCACCATAATATTCTCACAAAATTATAATATAAAATACAAAATTATAAATTTATTATATATATTATAAAATATAGACAATAATAAAGGATATAAATTCATATTTATCACCAAAAAGTTCTTACTGAAACTTGAGATTATTTCATGAACTTCTTCTATATCTTTCATTATTAATTAAATCTCATTAATTTTAAACATTTACGTCTGATACTTTCTGATACTTTCATGCTGCTTTTGACCCCTCCAGGAACCACCGCTTGTCTCTTCAATGTTTTTTGGACTGAACAAGATGTGGCCACATCAAACTTTTAACGTGAAATAACCAATATTCCCTCGGTATTATCTTCACATCTCCAGAAACTACGTCAAATATTTTTAGTGAAGTCTTTCCGGGCTAAATCTCACGACCCAAAACGGAATAAAAAAAGCATTAAAAAGTTTCACAGAAAATATGTTTTCTATTTTTCTTATTAGTTTATGTGCCGTGCAGCAACCAGGACCCTGGGAAGATTCTATATATATTGCAAGTCCCGCAAATATATATAATATCAAACGGCGCGGCTCCCCAGAGCTCTCCCACTCCTCCTCATTATAAGAGACTGGGAGGGGATTTCTTAAAAGGGGCGGGGCCACTCACATGTTGGGCAGGGCTAATCCCAATTTGACTTGAAAAGGGGTGAGCTGCTCCTTGCAGGGCTGGCGCAAGGAATTTTGCCACCCTAGGCAGAGACTCACTTTGTTGCAGCCTTGGCTCTGCCCCTTGTGACTGCCCTTGGGGTGACGGAGTCATACACACTACACGCATCATACACACAACACGCATCATACGCACAACACGCATCATACGCACAACACGCATTATACGCACAACACACATCATACACACAACACGCATCATACACACAACACGCATCATACGCACAACCCCAGCCCTGGCACCGATACTGCACACTTGGACTTGCCCCAACACCCCAGATCTCCTCCCATCTCTCTTTATCGCTCCCTTTTCTCCTTCTCTCATCTTTCTCTTTATTTCTTCCGCTTCTCTTTGACCCCTTCTCATTATCTCTCCTTCTCTTTATCTCTTTTTTTTCCTATTTCACCTCTTATTTCTCCTCTTTTTTCTTTACTTCTCTTCCCCTTTCTCTTAACCTCACCCTTTTTCCCTATCTCTCACCTTTCGGTTCATCCCTCCTCATCTCTCTCTCTCTCTCTCTTTTCTCCCTACCCCCCCCTTTTCTTTTTTTTTATCTCTCCCCCTTTTTGATAAAAAAGTTCTGCTTTACACCCCCTACTGCTCAGCGGATATTGCCGGAATGTCTCAGGAAAACCCAGAGAGTTCTCAAGTATCATACTATGTAATAGACCGTTGTTTACTTATTTTAGGGACCGTAGCGCATCTGTTTATCAGTGTTAAGCTTCATAAAACTTGAAAATTCCTAACATTTTAAAAATTAAGTGAAATGATAAAAATATATTTTTTTAGTTCTTTTCAAACATTAAAAATTATAAAGAAAATGTAAAAAAAAAATGAAAGTACTTGTTTTTAGTCTGGAAGGATTAGGGAAGGAACGCCATGATTTACGTAATTTCTAGGCAGTGACAGATGTCCCGAAAAGACGATTTAAAATGGACAGCTGTTTTGGGTTAATTTAATCGAAAGCATATGGTGTGAAATGTGTGCGATCAAACAACATTTTCTAACGAGAATCATCCTAATGTATTATAAACACCAAAATTGTAGTTATTTCACTAAAACGGGGCATCAAAATCATTTTATATGAAAAGAAGAGGGAGGATAGGCTGGGTGGGCCGTGACTTGGACTTTCATTGTTTAAATGTTTGTATCTGGTTTGTTTCGAATATCATTTTTATAAATTTGCATTCTTTGAAATACGTTGATTGTGATTGGTTTATTGCTTTCGAATTTCGTCCAAGAAAGTACTTATGTCAGAGAGCGCGGCTTAGAGGAACCATGCGTGATTTCCAAATATTTCCTGCAGGACCATAAAGTGAGGATGCATAAATCCCCAAAAGATAGAAAAAAGCAAATAAAGTGCTATTAAACGCAACATAATCGTGAATCACCCATAGTTACATATGTTTTTAATAAGTTCTCCATTAAAAGAACACTCCAGGCATCATCAGCACTTCAACGCATGTGGTGTACCTGTTACAAATGCACAATCCCCCCATATACCCTTTCCCCCTGTATTTACCGTGTAGGAAATGTGTGTTACGTAGGTTGGCGCTGCTAAAAACCTGGTTTTATCTCATTTTGCCCCAATAAACTCCCTTTATCTGCAGACCTGGAGCCGCCGTTGCTGTCAGTCATGTGATATTTTGGGTGACTTTCCCGGCTCAAACACCACACTGAGCCGATGCTTTAGGGCAATGCTAATGAAGTCCTTTCCCACATAGACATTCATAAGACAGAGTGGTCTGCTGGGTTATTAAGACTGAGCCATTCTATTATTTCCCACAGGCAGTATGATAAGGAGTCAGGGTGTTTGTCCAGTAGATTGGGCTCAGATAGAGTGAGAATGGCTAGTATGCAGCTGTGATGTGACAGTTCCCCGTCGCTACCCCTCTTTTTTCTTTATTAAGGTAAAATTTATGATTTTACTTAAATTTTGTGTACTCCGGCGTGTACTGATACGTATTAATAATGATGTTGGCTGCACTCGTAAAATAACAGTGAAATAATTTAATCGCAGGCTTGTAGAATACTGATTGGATAATGCAGGGGTTGATTCATTAACACACTTGCTGTCCTCGGCTAGAATGTATTAATATATAGAGAAGCGGTTTCTAGAAATAAAACAAATTACTGCAAAACATGTACGCAGATTTAAAGCTATATTAAATCTTTTTTATCGCTTGTGACCAAGTATTAGAAATATAATTTTCTGCTTCAAAACAATGTTAGTGATCACAAAAAACAATGTTTCTGGCCTCAGGGGGGTAACTAACTCACACATATCCACACGCAAATTCATACACAGTAATGTACTCGGATACTCACACTAACACACCCAGACACTAACACAACTAGACATTCAACACTAACATACAGAACACACACTCACACTGACACACTGACACACTAACACGCATATCCAACCAGACATTCACACTAACACAATCAGACACAGTAACACACATGCACACGATTACACTAGCACAGACACTCACACTAACACATACCCAGACACACACAATCACTCACACTAACAAGACACTCAACACTAACACACATGTAGACACACTCACATGCACCGAGACATACACTTAATATACTTTATGGAAATATATTATACCTCCCAACTTCTACCCCTGGTGAACCGGGATGCCGGGGGGAGAAGCTGGGGAGGTAGAGTGTAACTCAAACTGGGACAGTTCAAAAACGCAGGACAGTTGGAAGGTATGGTATATGATTTCCTACATGATTTCCTGTATACAAATGACTATCCAGGGAAGATATGCCGCTCCGACAATCAATTAATTCCAGGTCCATTCATGGCAGGACTTGGGATAATAAGACCCTGGCTCTTTAAGGCCAGCAGCCACCTAATGACGGCCGATGGCAGATTGGGTGCATCTTGAACGATGTTGGTCAGAGACCCATAGGGCATGGGTTCATTAGATTGGGTTATAATTTAACATTAAAGCTGAATGATTATGAATATCTTACCCAATTTCACATGTATTTCTAGAAAATGATAATTCCGACTGCTCTGTAATAATTGCCCGATATACAATGTTTGCTTTATTTTAGGTAAACTCAATATTTCCTGCCGTATAATTAGTCCCGGGTGTACACACGTTGAAGTTATTTGCCTCATTAAAGGTAATTAGTTGTCAAAGTCAATAATACCTCATTAAAAAGATACGGTTGAATAAAAATGCGCACTTTGTAAGGATGCGAAAAGGACAGCAATTTGTCAAACATTGATGATCTGATCGTATGATGTTCCCCGTCAGTCAGGGATCGAACGAGTTCACAAGCAGACAAGATCTAAGGCGTTTATGGAGAAGGATTCAAATAAATTCTAACGCGTTAATGTAATTAAAGAGAAAAGTGAATTGTTCCTTTTATTTCTAAAGTCTTGCATGATTGGATTTTCCATGAATAATGAAATATATACCGAAAACATTAGACCACGAGCCAGCGGCGTTGGCATCCATCAGTAAATTATTCTACATCGGTAAAAAAAGAAAGTCGATTATGGTTTTGAGTTAAAATATAGAATATTTGAGCTTGGTTATAAGTAGCGATAAGTTGTTCAATGAAAACATGGAACATTATTTTTATTGATGGTCTTTCTTATGATGACGACCCTTGGGGGGTATCCTTATGGGTCATCGATGTAAGCATGACCGACGGTAAAAAGTGTTGGAGATTTATTTTTATTAATTATTTATGTCTTAAGAACAGAATGTAAACCACATCCGAAATAAATCGTCCGATAATATCGTGCATGTTCTTTCTTTTAGGAGGTAAAGAGTGAAAACAAGAATGGAAAGAAGCTTGGCGAAGAGGCGATAGAATGAGAATCCAGGTTGTCAGAGATGGTGCCCCAAAGATTTTCCAACAATAACACTGGAGTAAAAGAAGAAGCTGCCCTTGGGGCAGGATATCCTCAGGGGCAAACTGTAGCTGTCCCTTGGGCCTCCTCAATGACTGTGCCGACGTGATAGAAGATAGCATTGTGCGTTGCGGCCAGGCATGGTGGCCTCCTTCCTACCCATATGATTTTGGATGCATGTACAACATCAGAGAGAAGAATCACAGTGGGTCCTGGTGCCACCATGCTGATGGCAGGGTCTACAGCTGGGCTAGGTGAGGCTCTTACTGGGGCCCCAGTATCATTAAAATTGGCCTAACCTGCATTAGGAGTTTTTTATTTTTTTTTATTTTATGGTGAACAATAGTTCTCAGGCAAGCCTTGGACTATTATCTTCACAGATGACTATTGGTATAAAATGGTTTATTAAATGGGTTGGGTGGAGAATAGATGTGCATTCGGAGTCATACGAAATTTAATTTTATTTACTAATTCATACAAATGTCTGAAAACAAAGAAGAGCTCCAAATAAATGAAATTAACAAAGCTGAAAGCTCTGAATTTTCTTTGGAATTTGGGTTTCTGCACTCATTCTCTGTCGCCCGGCATCGCGCTCTCTCTCAATGTTTCCCTCCCTTCCCCGTCTCCTTTTCCACACCTCCACTTCTCCTTCGTGTCGTCCGTGCCATCATTCTCTTTTCTCCTCTGGTGATCCGCCATGTTACCCTGGCAACCTGGAGCACTTCTGCATCAGGGCGGAGCCTCGGTGTGCACCACGGAACCATGGAGAGAATTTCTCCCCTGCTATTGGAGGAATGGGGTAGAAGTTGTCCCCCTTGTGCGCTTTTTTCTGTGGAAATGTGCATTGGTCATATGAATTTTAGCACAGAATGTTTTATTTATTTTTTGTTCATATGTACTTTTTAAAAAAGGAAGGATTCTCATTAACTTTGGGTTCAGAATGCTAGGAATTCCGATTCTATGAACAAAGGCAGACAATCTTTGCCACCAGCAAACCTTAATTTGCTAAAAAATGAGAGTGCACAGTGCCTTCCCCCTAAGGGGATCATCATGGCGTGCCAGGGAAAGGGCAGGGCATAGACAAAAGGGGTGGGGTATATATAAAAGGGGAGGTTCAATGATATAGCCACACCCACCAACGGGAAAAAAACGAATTCAGGAGCCAGGCATGCTATTTTTCAAATGTCCTACGTAACGAAAAAATGGTATTTTAATATTAATCCTGCCGTTTAAGGTTATCAGAACCCAGCTGTCCCCAATTAAGTATTTAATAAGGCTTTGTTTTATAATCTCACTTTTTGACACTCAGTTATTATTTATTTATTGTTTATAAAATGGAATATTCTGTCCAGTCCTTTTCTAATACGCACTAGGTTTATTTAATCACTTTCTTATTTAATAAGTACACGTATCAACATTGATTGAGAAAAACTAAACGAAGCGCAGGTATAAAGCTATTTCTTGGAAAGTGGAAATTGAAGTGTTTTTTTTTTCTGGGCTCCGGGATATCGTTACAGAAGATACAATAGGAACAGTTCAATCATTCCTGATAGATAGTTAATTAGTTAAGGCGCCGCGCTCGGTATTTGGAATGCTTTTTCTTGACTCGTGGTTTGGGACTCTTTATCTCGCACCACGCGGTTTGCCAAGTAAACCTTTTACGCAGCGGTATAAACTAAGAGAAATGCTACTTTCTTTACATTTTATTTAATAAAAATATTCTGATTTTAAATGAGGCAGGATCCCTGAGCCAGCAGCTCCTAGTCACAGGAGCAGAGATACTCTGCGCAGACAGGAACTTGGATCCATGCCTATGGAGGTCCTGATGTATAGATATATATGCACTTGTATTTATATATATACTTGTTGTTGTATCCAGTAGCTAGGCTTTGTGGGAAAAAAAAAGAAAAACAGCGCACTATACTTCCTAACAGTCCTGGTTCTTGCAGCACATTCCCGCAACGAGGACCCTTAAGGGACAGTCCTGATTTTCAGGCAATAACATCTTCAATCGGTTAGTGTTTATCAGAGCCGGCCTTAGGTGTTCTGGAGCCCTGTGCGGATGACTCCTCTGGCGCCCCCCCAATCCCCAAAAAAAGAAAGGAATAAAAACAACAAAAACTCCCCTTTCTCACTATCTATCCCCCTGTATCACTATCTACCACCTCTGTCCCTTCTCACTGAACCCCCCTCTGCCCCTTACCTTGTTAAGTCCTGCGGTGGGAGCGCGAGGCGTCCGTCTTCCCTTGGTGCGCGCTTCACAGCTGAGCGCCGGAATATTCTGGCGCTCAGCATGAAACGCGGCACCACGATGGAGTCACAGAGGTTGAGGGGCGCCGAGCTGTTCACAAGCGACCGCTCGGTGCTCCTGCCCGGGACATAAATGAAAACATTGGGGTTTTTTTTGTTTGTTTTAACTTTATTTAACATCCTCCATGTTAAATAAAGTAAAAAAAAAAACTTTATTTAACATGGAGGATGTTAAATAAAGTTAGAAAAAAACCAAAACAAAAAAAACCAACGTTTTAATTTAGGTGCAGAGGGGGCGGCGGCGGACCCAGCGGCGGTCGCACACCCCAAAGGCCGGCCCTGGTGTTTATCATGCAATTGAGTTCCCATGTGCGATTAATTAAACGCGATAATAACAACGGTTTTTATCCTTATTATCATTATTTTTTAACATGAACTCCGTAACGAGGCACTTTGATTTGTTTGAATCATTTAATGTTTGTGATACGGTTCTCTTTATTTGAACAAAGATCTGTTTTCATTTGTAACTCTATTATAAGTATATAAAAACAGATGAGTGAACCAGCTCGGAATTTGCATGAATCAGATTATTTCATTAAATGCCAAATACCGTAATTAATTAGCCAGCGCCGGGAACGAAGCCCTAATTATCTGCTCCTTTGCTGCAATCAGAAAAATTCACGATATAAACTTGCTTGTAAACACTGTATCAACTCTAAATGCCTCGGGTTTATCAGCCACATTATTTTTTGCTTTATTGGTCTGTAAAATTTGAATATTTGAAAAATTAACCGTGAATAAATCACATATTTTTTGCAAATATTTTTTTATTTTTTTTATTCATTTTTTAGTAGTTTTATTATGCAGAATATATATATATATATTTGATTAAGCCGAACCATTATATCCTATCATTTTAAATTAATTCCAATGAAACAGGCATGGCCGGTAGATCACAAAAAAGGCATATGCAGGGTTTATACAATATTTTACCCCAAAAGTTTTAAATAACATTCTTTTTTTATAGTACATATTATATACTATATTTTGCAGTTACACAAAATATGGTGTTTACGTGTTAAAATACACAATATGTATGTATTAGATACTCCCCATATGTGTTTGTGATGGGAGCAGTCGTCTTTACTTCCTGCTTGAAGCAGCCGATCAGTGGCAAGAATCACCAGACCATGGAGGATGAGAAGAGCATCTGCAGCTGCAGGGCTGCTGTTTCTTTCTCAGGTAAGGGTTTACCCAGGGCCGGCACAAGACAAAATGCCACCTGGGGCGAAGTTTAAAATGCCACCCCTCCATTATCTACCCTACCCCCCTCCCCATCTGTACTTACCTTTCAGCAGTCCTGCGGCGAGTCTCCCTGCTCGGTCTCGGTCGAGTAATGCTGAAGCGCTGGCAAATGAGTCAATCTTCCGGCGCTCAGCATTACAAGCCGGCACCGAGCGACTAAGAGGGGCACTGAGCGGGTACCGACAACTTGGTAAGTGAAAACCACTTGGCGCCCCTCTCTCTCTTCCGCTTTAAATAAAAAAAAGGGCTTCAAAGGTGCCGCCCCCCCCCCACTCGGCTCCATTGTCGGGCCGGCCCTGGGTTTACCTTTAATATGTATTTTTACCCACTAAACGGCCCCTTTAAGATGGAGTTAATCAGGTTGCACTGTCCCGTGATCCGCTTATTTTAAAGAAATCATAGCCGATACTGTATGACTCGGGACCTTGGCATTCCTGGCAAAGGTATTTCAGCTATATTCACAGAATAAGTCACTGGGTACGAACTGTGCCGTTTGATGTCATTACGACCCTATATATGCCATCCCTTTTTAAAATCACTGGAAGAAATAGTCATTATGTCTTTCATTCTGAAACGAGAAAATTGGGTACAGCCCTAGCCACAAATATCTTTAAAAAAAAATAAAAAATCTGCCTGGATTTCACGTTAGGAATGTAATTTTTGTTATCCAAGGTTTGTGATATTTAAAAAAAAACTACTTACAGCAGATATAGGCTGCTGTATTAATTGGTATTTATACATTTTATATTGGTATATAATGAATGAATATATACCCTGTTTCCCCGAAAATAAGACATACCCATAAAATAAGCCGTAGCAGGATTTCTAAGCATTTGCGCAATATATAAGCCATACACCGAAAATAAGACATAGTAATAGGCATGGCTATGCAGCGTACCGGCGCGGAGCGGTAAAGAAGACAGGCAGCCCTTCTCATCTCCCCCATCGTGACAGCTGCTATCTCGGAGGTGACCGGAGAGGTGCGGGCAGCCCCATCAACAAGATCGGCTCCCCCTGTTAGGTCTATATTTGAATAAATGCAGATTGTTGTGCCATACTTAATAAAAATAAGACATCCCCTGAAAATAAGCCATAGTGTGTCTTCTTGAGGAAAAATAAATATAAGACAGTGTCTTATTTTTATTAAACACTCATCTACAGACACCAGACATCGCCAGAAGACTTTGTTTTTCACCCTGAAGAAGTCTCATTGGCCGCTGCACAACCACAAGGATTTTTCTGGTAGGTCGGGCAGTGCAAATAAGGTCAACAATTATCACCTTTTGCCTCTATATCCACTTTATACATGAAAGTAAATTTCCGCCGCACAAGACAGCCTTTAGACAAAACTCAGGTAAGAGGTGCAGTAGTCAGATCACCGCTCCTGGACAGCTGTTTTTCTTTTTTGCAATCTCTTTTTACACTTCTTATTTTACACCAAGAAGGCTCAGGACCCCGGCTTTCTTTACTATTCATCCAAGTCAGAAAGCCGCATGCAATGGGTCCCTTCAAGCCCTGCTAGCCTTTCATTACCCCAGCTGAAGAGCTACTCAGCCCATATTTACCTCAGGTGCCCAGCCAGAAAGCACGGATGAGGAGCTGAACACAGCAATCCCTCACAGGGCCCTGCTGGTAGCAATCAACTCATCCCAGGCTCCAGTGGCAGCTACAAACATGCAGCACAGCTTCTCTACACCTCACCTTTAACAAGACTCATCAGCATGAGGTTGTGATCCTGCCTTACCATTTGAGGCTTGGGGTAGCTAAGAAATACCATTACATAAGTT
>VKOC01000006.1:743486-768789 GCA_009364415.1 Spea multiplicata
CTACAAAGTTAATGTGAAAAATAAAAGAAAAACTAAATGTCTGTATCCATGTGCATTATTCTGGCCTATTGGAGTACTTCCACAAAAGGGCTCCAGAAGGACAGATTAATGGAGCGGAGAGAGGAAGACAGAAGAAAGAATACAGAAGGACAAGAAGAGGCAATACAAGAAGCAGAGCTACTGAAAAAGAGACAGGGACATGGAAGCAGTTAAGAAGTGTTAAGAAATTATGTCAATTACAAAAAAATTGACTCACATTATACCCAATAAGACTTCCCAAGTTGACGACCAACTCAAATGTCAGATCGAATCACATGGCACAATGGACACAATGGACTCTATAAAAAATCGAGTGCCATTTACAATCTGTTACTCAACAACAAACGACCCAACATAGCTTTTCATAAGTAAATCAGTTGCTGGTTGAGTTGCTTTAGTTCAGTAACTCAGTTAACAAGCTAAATCTCATTGAATTGCCCCCAAAAGCATCACAAGCGTCTTCAAGAACACACAGGTCCCTTCTTCAGATGTGAGGTCTAGGACGTTTACACAACTTCACATTTTGTTCTACAACTTGATAGCTTCTAAAAAGGTTATCTCAAACATGAACAAATAATTAATTTGTTTAAGTGGCATGAATAATTTTTCACAAATATCCAGATATTTAGTAACATTTGGTTACCTTTCACTAATGATGAGCTTGCCTGATTTACAGAAGTTACACTGAAGGGTCTTCACCAAAAACATTTTTAGCAACACCTTGCTCCATCATAACTCCATTAAACCATTTCCTATGAAATGGGTTTGGTTAATATGTAATGTGGGTTTAAACAATTCGTATTTCATTTTTTATGGGGTTAAATGTAGACTTTTGCAAAAAAAAGGGAGAATGTGGGGCTGAATATTATAAAAAAAATAAAAAATTAAATGAAACAACGCTTTAAAGGGACCGTTTTTGCCCCAGGTAGCTCTTTATGAGTAGTTTAATAGAATACATATAGGAGGATTCTGCAGAATCCCCCCGCGCGTTTGCAAGGGGGGGGCGCCACGTGAATTTAAAGGGACCCCTCAGCTGTCACATGCATTAAAGTGCATATGTTGGATGAGCGTCCTTTTAACGTTACAAGTAGCGTAGCACACTCTGTTTACCTGTTACTAAGGAGTTTCCACATTTACAAATTTATAACATGCAACATGATAAGACCTACAGGCCCTGCAGATGAAAAGCATTATATAAATAGTTCCACACGGAGATATACGGCCTAGGAGCTGACTCCTAAAGGCCATCACTTCACACTTGGAGAAATCTGTTTTCTTAGCGTTCTCGTTGTGTTCCAAATGACACAAATCTATATAAACTGAAACACCGGTGACCTTTAAATCATAAAATTAGCTTTTCTCGGTTACAGAATGAAATAAATTGGTAAGTGTTTTATTTTTTTTATTATTTTTTTTGTTTTTTTACTGGCGGTTCGCAAGAAATATTTCCAGCCAAGTTTGCGCAGATGAATTCTGTGTTTCCCTGCCTTTTTCTGGGATATTTTATTCTGCCAAACTTATGTTTTTTTAAATGATGTTGACGCTAGTATTCGCCTGGACAGGTGTACGGTGCGGATATCAGACGTTGGGTAAACAGACGGGGATATTCTC
The DNA here is from genome assembly GCA_009364415.1 of Spea multiplicata. Taxonomy (NCBI): domain Eukaryota; kingdom Metazoa; phylum Chordata; class Amphibia; order Anura; family Pelobatidae; genus Spea; species Spea multiplicata. The sequence goes on from VKOC01000006.1 coordinate 745,137, forward strand.
AGTTGCCTCGCTTATGATGTTCAAATAATAACTATTCATGTGTTTGTCATTGTCCATTTCGCATGTTCTTCTCCACCTCGATATAACCTCTGTATTAAATAAAACACCTACAGAAGATATTAGAAGTCACACATATTGAGCTGAGATACGCAATATTCTGTTTATTAGCGGAATCCCTAGATAACATGAGAACCTAGCGACGAAATGCATCATGGATACATTCTTCAAGCCATTTTACAAGCACCATACATAGTTTATTTATATTAAAAAATGTTTGTGAATCAGTTTAGAATTATTTAAGAAAATTTTTGAATTTTGTGATTTATGAGTTTATATATTTTTTTTATTCAAAAACTTTAAGGGTTTTATATTCTGTTACTAAAGTCCAGTTTTTAATCGCTTATTTTTTAATTGAACTTACAACACAGTTGCCTGTGTTCATTTCACCATATTGTTATTTTAGATGTCCATATCTGACTGACTTGATCAGATTAATATTGTATTCCATAATCCTGTATTTCTCATATTTATTATTATATACTCTCCCGGCCGTATAACTAATCCCGTCCTTTATACCCGTTATATCCTGTATTTCCTCATATTATAATATTATAATACATCATCCGGCGTATAACTAATCCCGTCCCTTATAAACCCGTTATCTCCTGTATATTCCTCATATTATATATTATATACTCTCCGGCCGTAATAACTATCCAGTCCTTTATAACCCGTTATAAATTTCCCCCCCTTGTTATATTCCTCATATTAATATATTATATACTCTCCGGCCGTATAACTAATCCCCTCCTTATAACCCGTTATATCCTGGATATTCCTCATATTGAATATTATATACTCTCCAGCCTATATTAAAGGTATCTCTTTGGGGAGCTCTAACTGTAAAGAACCCTTTTCGTTGCGTCAGAGCCGGCCTTAGGTGTTCTGGCGCCCTGTGCAGACTACTCCTCTGGCGCCCCCCATCCCAAAAAAAGAAAGGAAAAAAATCTTGTCACTATCTATCCCCTCTCCCCCTTTATCACTATCTACCACCTCTGCCTCTTCCCACTGCCTCCCCCCCTCTGCCCCTTCTCATTATCCTTACTTACCTTTTTGAGTCCTGCGGTGGGAGTGGGAGGCGTCTGTCTTGCCGTTATGCTGCGGTATGCACTTCACAGCTGAGCGTGAAACGCTGGCACCGCGACAGAGTCACGGAGAGTGAGGGGCGCCAAGCGGTTGCTGAAAACTTCACAAGCGACCACTCGGCGCCCCTGCCCGGGACTTAAATTAAAACATCGGGATTTTTTTGTTTGTTTTAACTTTATTTAACATTCTCCATGTTAAATAAAGTAAAAAACCTTGTTTCCATGGCTCCCTGTTCGGCCGCACAGGTCGCACACCCCTAAGGCCGGCCCTGCGTTGCGTTGTATGAATGGACGATCTCTTGTTCTTTGCACAGTCCTATTAACAGGTCATCAGGGAGCGGCTGGTATTGGCCCCCGGATGTATTTGTATAATGACATCAGAGCCCCTGTAAAATGCTTTTTTTTACATGTAAAAAAATTTAACTTCTAAAGGCTTTGTTCCATTCTTCTTATTTTTTTCACCACCTCTGCACTTTTTCTAAAAGATCCACTACATTGCTTTGCATTTTTACAAAATAACTGAATTGGTGGCAAAAATGGGTTATATTGGGCTAAATGAATTTTATAAATGAATAAGTTATCTTATGTACAACAAGATCAGACATGCAGCACAAGGTTTGTGTTACTGTCAGCCGAATTGTGGGTTTTTTAGTCTAGAAACTGAGCTAAAACGTGCGATTTGTAGCAATTTTTGGCATCGAGAATAATTATTTCGATTCTAGTAAATTCGCTAGTTTTCCAATTTTCTGTCATAGGATCCCAGCATTTTCATCAGATTTATACAGTTGGCAAGCAATTTAAAGCTTTTGAAATGTAAATTATGTTCCTTTTGTAGATTAAAAAAGTTTTATGTCCAAACAAGTGTCTATCGAACGGACTGTACCATCTTCACTCTCATTCACTCGTTCATTCTTTATCCCACGCTCTCAAAATGTTTCCCTACCCTCTCTGCCTATCACATCTTCTGTCACTTACAAATCTTCGAGTTCATCTTTTCTCTTCTATCTTCGTCTGCATCTCCACGGACGTAACTTGGTGCGAACTTCCACCAAAATGACGTGCGCTTCCGGTGACATCCTCTCCCCTGAAGGTAGGGAAACATTTATAGAGTGTGAACGATAGAGTGAATAAGAGTGTGAGAGTGTGAGAGATTGTCCGTGTAAAGAAACTGTAGATTTCAGATTTGCAGATTTTTTTCCCATTTTCCAGAAAAAGCGGATTAGAGGTATAGCTTCTGCAGTACATAGATAGATAGAGTGGCAACATTGGAACTGTTCCATGCAAAGCGGGACAGTTGAGAGGTATTCATTCACATAAACATTAATTTTTAAATATAACCTGCATTGTGTTGGTTCTTTTTTCCTGCTGAGGACTTCATGGGTTAATTATTGTCCTAAATCTAAAGATGCGTCAATGTGAAAGGAGTAAATTTCGTTTTAGCGAGTGAATTACTTCAGTTTGCTCTTCATTCCTTCATATCCATCCGAGACACGGCGTAGGAGCCAGTATTTAGCTCATCCTGTGACATTCCAAGAAAAACGATTTAAATCAGAATATCTGAACCCTGCAGACCTTCTTTGGGTAAAAGATTATATTTACATTAAATCCTTCTGCTTCTACAAGAGAAGAAAAAGGGCGATGTTCAGCATTCAGGCGCTTCGACGTGAGCCTGGAAAATTCATAGGTTTTCGAGAATGCTTATAGTTGGGTTCATGATTAAGACAATAGCCAAACTTCCGAGAAGAAGATGACACATTTCAAATCTCCCATCATTTATTTTTTTTATCGCTGCTTAAAAACATTATCAAAAATATTGCTATTTTCTTTTTTACCCATTCTGTAGTTTTTGTGCTGAATTTTCGCTTTGTTTTGTGTAGTTAATTCCTGGAATTAAATCATTTGATACTTTTTTCCGCTCTATCCTGCACTTATACACTCGTGATATTGTATTCAGTATTTACGATACAATATAAAAAAATGATATTATCAGACACAGCCAGATTGGCACCGATTTTTACTTCAATTTCTTTAATGGTAATTTCAGCTATAAAAAGTCCCAATAAATTTATTAAAATGAGCAGAAACAAAATTACCTGCTAGATGGTGTCGATTCTTTACCGTACTGTTCCTTTTGGCACTGGCAGTAAAATAATATTACTTTAAGAATAAAAAATTATAGATAAGTCTAGTCGTATTTTCTCTGTTTCCATGGCAAATGGAAATAATAATGAACCATTTTTTTATATTATGTAGCCGTGGCTATTATTATTATAACGATTATGTGATTAAAACATGAAATGAATAAATCACTTAATTCTAGATCATTTAAATGGTGACATTGGGGAGATTCATTTTCCAAGAATTTATTGTGTGTCTTGGGAAGAAAAATTCCAATTTTACAATATTTGTATATTTTTGGAGTGCAGGAAGCCCACCCAGAGACAACCAGTGGCCCGAGGAGAGACCAACGACTGATCAAGGGTTGAGTCTTTACGGCAGGAAAAACAGGCAGACTAGACGGGGGCCGAATGGGGCCAATCTGCCGGCAGGTTCTATGTTTATATATTAGAGACCTTCTGTTGGTCAGTGAGGTGTTGGTGGTAACCCCTGGCAAGAAGATAAGGCAGAGAACTAGGTGAGTCAAACAATCACCACCCGAAATTCATTGTTCTAAAGTAAGGCTTTTTATTTAGCTTACTTTGGCTGCAGACCCTACGTTGAGCGCCGCCATTCCATCATAGGGTGAGCTTTTGTATGGAGTTTGCCATGGTTACATAATAATACATACATTTTTTTTCTGTTGTGTTTTAAATCTAGGAATCAAATGGGAGGCCATAATTCTACTTCTGTATGATGTAATAATTGGGCCCCGATCCCATTGGAAAAATTCCCAATAACTCGCTATATAATTAAGAAGCCTATGAGCCAAAAAAAAAAGAAACTTAAAAAGGGGAAAGAAGACAAGAAAGCAATACGATTGAGCGATACCCTTCATTACGGCCAACGTATCCTCCTTAAATAATGTCAATTCTCAGAAATATTTAACAAAAATACAGAGAAGCTATGACTGTGAGTATAATTGAAATATCGAGTATCTTCCTCGCTCCTAATTTCCACCAGACGCCAAAAAATATTGACTTAGGTTGACATCAATCCATCGCCTTTCAAGAAACAGCCTAGAGTTCCAAGGAGATCAATTTTGTATAAAAGATCCGGGAAGGCGTCATGTCTCTGGAACTCATCGTTGGCCGTTTGATTGCCCCCCCCTACACAGACTTTCGTAATCTTTCCATCCGGGAACCTCTAGCATGTGATTTCTCGAAATCATGAGGCCATCATATCATCATCTCCTGTACTAAGTACCCCTTATTATAATTCTTCATACCAAATTAACTACCACAAAAAAAAGATACGGAAGGAGACCCTCCGACCCATCCGAAGGAGCCCAAGAAGTGTAGGTAGCACACGTCAAGAACTACTTGTGTTTACTTAGCTCCTGAAATCAAACTTAACTTATCACGCAAGTAAACATTTATTCAATTAATAAATATTTTAATTATTATTATTTTTTTAATAGAATTTTTTTTAATATTAATTATTATTTTTTTTAAATGGTAAAAAGAACCCATAAACTTCTTTAAATACCTACTTTTTAAATAAATACTGAAATTCACGTAAACAGGGAATAATATGACCCTTTCCACACCTACACTCCCAGCAGTCTTGGAGCACACTCTTGGTTTGACATGGACATTGCATTTTTGGGACACTATCCTCTCTTTCTTGTATTTTTTAGTTACTCCCTTATTTTTACACTTGGCCTGTACTTCAGTTTTCCATTCTCATCGTTACCGGCGTAGTTATGTCGTTATAATACATGATTAGTACTTTCGATGTCGAAAGAAAACGCAGCTGTATTGACATCATCTCAGCGACTTCAGAACATTAATTGGCAAGTCTGAAGAATTCTGCTTCACCGAATTAATACAACGATATAATTTGTATCATATATATTGCAACAAAGGATTTTTCCAATGAACACTAGCCCAAAATATCATAGTATGTCTATAGCGCAGCATATGTTTGGTGGCTCCCCTAAATTGTTTTATGCTCAGCCCCCTTTAGTAAATAACGGACCACCGTCATGGTCCCACCACCTTGCATGTATTTCCATTTAACACTCTTTACTCTTCTAGTAAAGTTATTTGTCCCCCATGGCTGCTGACCATGTGAAGGACACTTTCAGAGCAGCCCCAGGGCAAGGAGACCACCAGAAAATTGTTCCTCATCCTAGTAAGCCTGGGTATGATGGTCATTGGTGGTCCCACCTTATTCTACTCACCCATATGCACCATAGATATGTTATTTAGTTAAAAAAAAAATCTATATGGGAGGGCATTATATATTTCCAGGTCCTAAACTTCTATGTAGAACATATTGTACCATGGAGTGTATCAAAAGCCACAAGGCACAGGTTGAAAGATGGTTGTCTCATTAGAGCAATCGTTCCTGTAGAATGGATATAAATCATGGAGCAATCCAGAGGACATAGAATTTAAACCTCCTCCTGTCCTTCGCTCATCTGCTTTCCACCCTCACTTATATTCTCTCTTCAGAAAGAGAGTCACGACACTTCCAAATCTGATCCAGTTGATGAAGACCAATGTAGGTTGAAACGTTGGCCTTTTATTCCTCCTCTGACACAATTAATGTATTCGATCTGATTTGGAGGTTTTGTGACTCTCTTTCTGCGGAGAATGATATTGAAACCTGTATTCCTTTGTCTCAATATCCTTCTAACACATATATAGGGTCTATGTTCACGATTGGACCCAAAGACTCCTTCCGGTACCAGCATCTTGTGGCTTATTTCCTCAATTCCATTTGTGCCCCAAACACATTATATACAGTACCGTTACCTTCATACCTTTGAATTTGTTGGCAAATAATAAAAAAGACAAAACACGGAAAAAGAGAAAAAAAATTAAAACATTTTAACATTTTATTTTATTTCATTTTTTTAATGAAATTTGCTTTTATTACACAATACTCATCCATCCCATTCTAACAAAAAAATGATTTATTAACATGTCCTGTAAGTTTTTGCTAGTTTTTTTTTTTGTCAAATAATTTATGTAGGCTGAACCAGAATGCAATCCTTTTTGCTACCAAAATGTCTCTTTTTGCTCATTTAAGACGTTAAGCATTATTTTTAAGTTCTTGTAATGCTACTAGGGAAATTAATACTCCGAATATCTTATATGCCAAAAGTTCCAGGGCGCTGTGGAAGGCGTGCAGCAAATGTGTACAACCCATCCGTAGTTTCCTCTTCTTTCTTTAAGCAAATCATTTTCAGGATTTTTTATTTTTTTTGTAATAATATTGTAGAATTCTGTCTTAGACATCTGGACTTATATTATTTAATGTATGATGTAGTAAAAGTCTCGCTGTCTCTTTCCAAGCCTGGCTAATGGCGGTGTTAAGTGGATGGAGGATTAAACACGTGGGAGAAGAGATGGACAGGATTGGGTCTCAAGGGAGGTTCTGAATGTTCTTCTTTTCCTGGACCTTCCCAAGTCAGATTAAGAAGCCAAAATAAATTAAATATGAAATGGAGGAAGCCGAGTCGCTCCATCCCCGAGACAGCGTCGTTATATATTGCTGTCGGGAGAACTGTAGTGGAGACGGGGAATAGGCTTCTCACTGCCCCCTACTGCTTCGCGGAATTCGGATTTTAATTATAAAAGAAAACTACAAAAAAAAAAAAATAAGGCTTGGTTGAGAAAATAAAATAAAAGAAAATATAAGGAAAATAAGGTACATATGTCATTTAATTTAAGAGAAATAAGTAACAAAATGTATCAATGTTTTCTGTAAATATATATAATATAATTTAGGAAGCACTGGTTTAATAAGGGCAAAAAGCTTTATGGTAAAAAAATATATATTATTTCTTTTTTTAATTGGTTTTCTGCTATATTTTTGTTGCATGTTTCTGGGCCAAAGTTCCAAAGGCTATCACTATGGGAACCAATACAATTTTTGTTCATACCGTATCAAACCAAAATTGGTTTATATATGTTATATTTATCCATAACATGGCAGCTGGCACCTGCCCTAGAACCCACAAGACTGAGGTGCACTTCTTTGTGAGTTTAAGGGTTAACTCACCCCCCAATAGCCATACTCAGCGGACTAAATGGGTTTAAATGATTAAAAAGAAAACTTGAGGGGCAGAGACGTCATCTATATCCTCGCACTTCACGTTTGGATTGGGGATAAATAGCCAAATATCCTTTGGAGGGGCTCCATTCCTGCCCCAACTCGTTTTCTGTGTGATGGGGTGGGGGTGGGGTAACTAAAAATATATAAAAAAATTAAATTTTAAACTCCCTACCTATCTAAGTCCTGTAGGTAGGGCGCGTGAGGTCCTTCCTTGACATCAGACCCCAACGCTCAGCAGATTGCGTCCGCGGTCTTGCCCTGGATCAGGTCAAAGGCAGCCCCCCCGGCCTAAACAGACCCCTGAATATATGGCTCGTGGCCCCGGTTCTCTAATACTTTGAACGGATAAACCGCTAACCGCTGTCCTCCCGCCAAAACTGTGCTTAATAACCGCGGCGCTGAAATTCTTTATCTGCTGATCGTTAATCCGAATGCAGGATTTGATGTCATATTTCCCGGGTTTGTTTCTCGCTATCTGAGGATAAATCGTGTTCTCCGAGGCTTAACACCCTTTATTTAGGGAGAGCGTTTCTTTATGTACAGAAAAAAAGAACAACTGGAAGAAGGTGTTTTCTTTTATTTTCTAGAATTTGCACAGATGGAAATGAAATGTGTTTTACCCCAAATGCGGCACAATAGGCCATAATTCAAAAGGAATTTCTGGCAATGTCATAAATGTGAGTCCTTTCTAAATATTAGCTATTCTCGTGCAAAAAAAAACCCCAAAAAAACATGGAGCAATCAACTTTCCATCAGTTTCTATAGCGATTACTCCTCTTTTATCGACTAGTACAAGAGCTGCGTTATCACATGAAGCACAATCTGAAAAGCTCCTTTTCCCCACAACATCCCAGGATTATAATTAGATTTGTGCATTCGTATTCGGGCGAACATGAAATGAACGTGAAGGGTGCGTTTTCGTTGTTCAGCCCGAATACCGAACATACGAACATGGAGGCAGCAAAACATAGACTAAGGCACACAACACGAAGAATGTTCTTCTGGAGGCCCCGGCCTGTGACCAATAAAGTCCCTTTAACTCCTGACGGCGAACCAACGGATTTCCGCTCCAGGTGCACTTCACTGGTTGATGGCAGAGGAGGCCCCTGCCGGCGACCAATAGAGTTGCTCGTACGGACCTTTAAAATCCTGGAGCCAAAGCTGCTGCGTAGTGCGTACCGTGTTAACCCCGCGTTAAGCTCTTCTACAAAGAACGTCAAAAAAAACTAAGAAAAAAAAAAACCAACATGAAGAATGTACACGAATATTCCCCCGAATCGAACACAGGAAGCAGCAAATATACAGAGAACTCATACAAATGGCTGATATGCAGCTGCCTGAAAACATTATATGACGGGACGAATATAATTTACAACTGTTTAAAGAAATAGAAAACAGCACAAATATATTTGAATATATAAATGTGTGTATATATATATATATATTATTTTTATTATTATTATTATTTATTTATTTAAATTTCATCTGATACTAACAATAAAATAATTGATGGCAGTCACTCTTTAAGCGAGCAACCAGGGCATTCTGGGAAGAAACGTTCATGGGGACCGTCACAAGCAGTATGTGTAAGCATTGTCATTAAGTAACCCATTACACGCCAAATCAATAGAAGCCGTGGACGTAAGGAAAATCTAAAAGGCTGTTACTGGAAAACAAACCTTTGGGGTCAGTGAGAAAAAATGCAGGAAAATGATTTAGGTTTGAACTATCAAGGTCCCCTGGGGCGCTAATAAAAACATTCAGGTAATTGCTGACAGTGAATGAAGTTGATCTTGATGGGAAGGAATGAGAAGGGAAAATACAGTACAGATAGGATCAGATATGAAGCTAAAGAAACATGGATGTGATAAAAGATAAGGTTTTTATGCTGTCAAAATATTTATTGTACAATATTAGATTTTTCTTTTTTTTACTAATTATAGGTCAAGATTTGTCAGTGACCAATTAAAAGTCAATGTAATGTTTGAGATGTACAGAGCCGTGAGCTGATGAAGAAGTCGATGTTCTTGTTGCTCATAAAGATATAATGTAATGGATGATATAGAATGATGGTCATAATGATTGTCAAAGGGGTCTTCTCACTAAAAAGTTGAGAAGTATTAAAGGCTAACTCAGCTGAGGTGACTTAACTTAAATGTGCCCCCCGCCACCTTTCCCCCTCCACAGAGTCTGCCCATTCTCCCACCTCGATTCCACGCCCAATGGGATGAGTGTTTGAAAACCAATTATAATAACAATGAAAAAATATAATTTAAAAAAACCCTACCTAAGTGGGGAGGAGTTCCAAAACACACTTGGGGTGACAGGAGGAGAATAAACTTGGGAATTCATTGTCCCTTCGGTGATGGCATGCTGTCCAGGCCCTGAGGAAGCAAAGCAAACCCATTGGGGTGACGTTTGTCCCTTTTTACACAATATGTAGTCCTTTGTGTTCTTCCTGAACAATTCAACCTTAGTTTCATCAGTCCACAAAACATTTTCCCAGTAGCTTTGTGGATCATCAAGGTGCAAAACTTCAGGCAAACAGCGATGATATATTGGAGAGCAACGGCTACCTCATTGGTGTCCTGCCATGGACTCCATACCTGCTCAATATTTTACATATGGTAGACTCTTGACCATGAATGATGTTAACCGGCTCCAATGATTCCTTCAAGCCTTTAGCTGTTACTCCAGTGTTCTCTTTTACCTTATTGAGCCCTTGGCTGGGCACTCACTTCTAGAGAGAGTGGTTACAGTACTAAATAATCCCCATGTATAAATTTATATAAAACAGATTATGTCAACTCTTTGCGATTACTTTGTAGCCCTTTCCAGCCTTATGCAAAGCAACAATTCTTGATTGTCTTCTGAGATTTATTTTATATGAAAAATGATTCACATCAGCAAAAAGCAAACTCAAAATGTTTTTTTTTTCTTTTTCTTAATGTGAAGGTAGCCATAAAACACACCTCCAATTCAATTTCAATGATTAGGCACCAAGTTTACTAACTCCTGGCTCCAATTGGCTTTTGCTGAAGTGATTAGTCAAGAGGTTCACATGCTTTTCCAACCTTCACTGTGAATGTTTGGATGATGTATTCAATATGGACCAGAACAATGCAACACATGTGTGTGTTATTAGTTAAAACAGATTGTGTTTGCTCCTATGATCATATCATATTTTAAGACAAATTTGTATAAAAAGGCTGGTGTTTGAATTCTGTACTTGCAAATAACTCACACAGTTTGCTGAGTTTACGGTGTTCCTGAGCCTTATTGCCCTAGAAGACCATGGTTAAGAGCCATAAAAGTGACATTTATGGCCCTCGGCTAACAGGGCTTGTCACTAATATATATATTGATCTATATATATCACCTGCCAAAATATTCTTTCAGAGAAAATAAACACTTATCCTCCAATAGACTATACATTTCACATATCATAAAATGTATTACAATGGTAATTTAACACTTAGATCGGAAAACATTCCGGAAAGTTTCATACGTTAAAACAACGCGTCCGACTGTGTTTAAATGAAACAGGTGTATCCTATGTGTCAGGCTCTCGTAAAACAAACATTTACCATTTCTTGGAGTTTGTTCATGTTTCTCATTTCTGAGATGAACAGGTTCCAGGGATAAAGAGGCATGGGCCGGTTCCACTTTGTCGATGCTGTCCAGGACTTTTCTTTTACTATGTGTTTTTTTAAAAACATGGAAAAAATTATTCGCCATTAAAAAAAAGTCAATAAAGAACAAACAATGGAAATACGTTTTAGCTTTGAGCTTCTCCAATATGGCCTCATTTTAACGTTACAAAAGTAACAAAAATAAATAAATTGTATTTGACATTACATCATTTTCATAAAAAAACACAATCAAACCTAACACGTGTTCTCTGTTTATGCTGCCCCCTAAAAAATCCCCCCATATATGCATTTGTCCTTTCCCTTAACCCCCCAGCTATTTGCTATGTAGGAGATATGTAAGTTAGCTCAACAAGTGTTCGGAGAGTTTGTGTTATGAGACCTCCACTAGATCTCCCAAGAAAAAGCTACGAATTTTCATCCGAAGTTCCCAGGCTCCCCCCCACCTACCTTCTCTGCCAACTACTTCTGATTCCATTTCCATGTCTCGCAGCTCCGCTTTTGTGTCTCATGACTTCTTATTTATTCTCTTTTCACTCTTCTTTCTTCATCTGAATCTCCATGGACACAACCTCCCGGGGGAAAAGTGTTGTCACCAGAAGCTCCGCCATTTTGCACTACAATAAGTTTGTGTGAACCGAAAAATGTATCCGAATCGTTTTTGGCCAATCTGCACATGTCTAATATATGAACACGCAAATCCATTATATATACACACACACTATAATGTATATACACAAACATTATATATACATTAGACTTCAGAACTCACTCGCACTAGCAGGGTCGGATGGGGGTAATAAGGTGGTCCTGGCACTTTAAGGCCAGCGGCCTCACTTATGCCCTAGTGAGTGTTGGCATGTGGGGGGGCACGCAACTGTAGATGAATCTGGGCCAAGATTAAAAGATAATATCAGTGATACCGAAAGTAATAAAAAAATATTTGTTTCATTTCTGTGGATATCTCAGAGAAAAACAAGTTTATATCTGATGACATTTCCTCCATGATGGATAGATGCCTTCTTCGTTCCACCAGATACATTTCTTTCTCTTTTTATTAAATACTTCCTGCGGCTTTGTCTGTAACGTTTCCAAATCATATAAATAAAGCATTAACAGCGGCCCGGGATTTCATTTCCAAAATCTGGTCGGCTTTAATAAGGAGAAGGAGTCGCTTTCTTGTAAGCACCACTCGCTTACTTAAAAAGTTCCTTCACTACTATTTTGGGTCGGAAAATCTTTACATTAGTTCTAATTCCCATTTTTATATTTTCTGATTTTTCATCCGAGACTATCACAGAACTTGTGTATAATTTATTGCAATGTTCATCACCGCTCTTGTGAAGAAACCCGGAAAAACTGATTTTATTACTTTTCAATATTCCTTTCGATCCATATGTAGGTCCAGAACTTGGAGGCATTTGCTAGGAAACGGTTCCCATGGTTTTCTGTGTAAACCACTGGTTTTTTTGTATGTTTTTTTTTACTCTGGCCTGTATTCTGGAAAAAAAATGGAAAAATACAACCTCAAAATTTATTGTCAGCCTTTTACGGAACTTGTTCCTGAGTGAACCACCCATACCCAAAGTCACAGGCTTGTCATCGAGGTCGTTCAAGGTCAGCTACTACTCCAAGCATCTCGATGTGCCTGCACTGAAGTGTTTCGGTTGTAGGACTGGATTTCATAAAGTATGATGTCTTGCAAGACAGAAAGCCAAAAAAATTCTGACAAGACACCCCCCGTGGAATCACTGAAAACATGTTCGACTTTTGGAAAGTGGAGGGCGTTTTTGGAACATGCGCAGGTCAAGATGGTTACTCAGATACTGCAAGGCTTGACGCAGAGAATGTGGACAGAACGTTCGGTTTCTTTTTCAGATTTTTTTTTTAACATCAGAAAAAAAGTCTCACATTCCAAATCATATCCAATTTAAACTCTATGTACCTACATAACCTGCATTCATGTTTTTCTTTCCCATTAAGCAATAATATAAAATGACCTCTGTTATTTTCTGGCGTCCCAGGAGCTTCTTGACCCATACCAGCTGGAGAATTCTGCCATCTTTCATATAGAAACCTCCAGTCTGCCAACAGTTCGGCCCCATTCGGCCCCCGTCTAGTCGCCTGTTTTTCCTGCTCTAAACACTCAATCAGTCGTTGGTCTCGTCTTAGATTCAGGAGCTGTATGTCTGTCCCATGGATGTTTACATTCCCTCACTGTACTAACCTCTATGACTTATGCTCTCTTTCACACTCTCATTTTCACTCTCTCACACTCTGTCTCAATGTGCCGACCACTTCAGTGTGGCTGTCTACTTCTTCTGCAGGCTCACTTCTTCTCTTGTCTCGTCTTCTTTCTTTCTTCGTCCGCTTCTCGGTAAACCTGGACTCCCGGAGCACTTCTGCTAAAGGGCGGAGCTTCCTGCCGCACCCAGGCTGTCCCTGTGGCGCCGCCCTTTTGCGGAAGTGCACCAGGAGACCAGACTGATGCAGATAGATCTGCAGAGAAAGAGAGGTGCAGAAACGCTTCTCTTTTTCAATGAATCTATCCCAAAAGTACATGCCTTGGTCAGCTCAGTCTCAACCTGCGTTAAAGTACGATTGAATTGCATTTTTGAGTCTTTTGACAGTAGATTATGTTTCCCTACAAATATAATGGGATCTCGTGTCTATATTTGCTTGGCGCTATGAATTATGCAAACTCAATGCTATAAAAAATACATTAAAACATATACTAAATAAGCCATAATTCCTCGGCATGCATTAAAAGTACTACAGCACATTATAGTAATAATAATTCACAGCGATTACTGCTGCACGTGCTCCTCAAATCTAAATGTTAATGTCATTTACAGATTTGGTCAAAATCCTCAATATCATTTTTTTTAAAAAAATACTGGTTTAAAAACATCACTTTAGGATTAGTCATATCTCTACTTTACGAAGCTTGCGGATTCCGATGTGACACGGCTCTCGGGCCGTACGATAACTCAGCTGTCTACGGTTAAACTAATTAAATCCGTCTACGGTTTAGCGGTAATGCCGTAATGGTCTTCTGTATCTTCGTCACCTCTTTGATTGTCTGTAATACTTACGAAGAAAAAAAATATTTGGCCGGTGACTTTTCATCTACTTTCCATTAAAGCAGATTAGAAAACCAACCACTCCCCGCTTCAGCTTCCCATAGGCTTGTAGTATGTCATTTATGCGAAACACATGTGAAATTGGTAAGCGCAGATATATCATTTTAAAAGGTTTTTAGTGTCAAGGTAATTTATCACATTTAAAATGGTATTTCTGAAGGCATTATTGACTATATTTTTGGATCCAGCTGCTGAAGTCATCTTTCTCCATTAAGTTCTGTATGATGTCCAGACGCTTTTGCCAACATGAGCTACAGGAAAGATCCTAATACCCATTCATAAATACGAATCACCGGAAGACCCCGGTTATTCCGAACGGTGGTTTGAATCAGGAAACAGAGCAAAAAGTGAAATGGCTTAGTATTGAACAATGGAGACAAGAAATCGAAATAATTTCCTGCTAAAATAAAACAAAGGTGGATGATGCCCAAAAACGTATAACCTGGCATCACAATTCTAGCAAATGGCCAAACAGATGGGAAGAATAATCCTATAGATCCTGAAAACATGTTGAGATGGCTGATCCAATTACTGACACGCTTTATATTGTTTTCTTACACCTGTAACAGTTGAAAAGAAAAGAATATAAGTTTTTGTTTAGAGTTTTTTTGGGGAGTAGGCAGAGTTAAGGGTTAACTTGGACTAGATAGAAGAACAGCTTGAATATTCACTTATGTGCAAGCCGTTTGTGAGTGCAAGAGAAAGTACATTTTGTGGGTTACAAGCGAGGGCATGCGGATCGAATGAAAACTTGTCTAAAACTTGCAAGATTTACAGGTAACACCCAATATAATAAAGAAAAAAAGTTAATTTGACCACCTAATAAAGAGCTGCTGGCTACACAGGCACATTCTTATCTTCTCCTGTGGCTTCAGAGGACTTCAGGGGCTGAGAATAGGTAAGGTTGATTTTATAATCCATTGTCCAATAAAAAAGAAAACTCACCCCCTACCAGATGGTAAAATTAACCCTTGTAACATAAATTATTGGCATCCTATCACAATCACAGAAGGTGAGAAGATGCAATAGTCATTTGGCCAAATTCTATTGTCTTCGGAACAGAGACAACGTTGCCTCTTCCCGTGTTTTCCATTGTGAGGCGTCGGCCCCCGTCGACTTCAAAGCGGTCTCGGGAAATTTAGATCGCATGAGTCAAAGACTGACTCCTTCAATTGTTTAGGAATGATCCCATTGGCGCGGTCCACAACCCAGACATGAGAAAGAAGTAAACTTCAGTAATTTTTGACATATTATTTCCATCGTCGTCTAGCCAGCTATCATTTTTACATTTTTCTATTGTTGGGTAATTGGGGTATCACGGCTGGTTTCGATTTATGTTTTTAATTAGTAACTCACATTCCGGTATGAATTTTATTTCATTTTTAAAGACATAAGTTTTTTTTTAGCAATTTGCATTATCAATGAAATATAATATATCTATAGAATCTGCATTTTTAATCACATTTTTGTTAACATGATTGAATGGTTTCCATGGTGACTACTCCACATTAAGAATGTGCTCATGTTTTGAACTGAATTGTGTAGCCCCCACAAATTAAGGATATTTTTGGCAAAAAAAAAAATCTATATTTTCTTCTCTTATATTAATGCAGCAATCTGCATGGTGGAATTTAAAATTCTTTTCTCTCCAGTCAATGACTTTTATTCACTTTATACCATGTTGCAATTATTAGGTAAGAAACCATATGGGAGGAGGAAAAATGAGAGGAGGACGTCACCGAAAGCCCCATCATTTTGCCCTTAAACGTAAACTCATATATATGTGTATAGAAATACATAATTAATGTAAAAAACATGCTTTTTGCCTTTTTTTAAAAAATAATTTTATTTATAATGGAAAGTCGCTCTGTTTGAAACGCAACTTTTTGGTGGCCTTTATAACCTTGAACATAAATTTCTACTCAAAGAATAATGAGATGAGGATCCACCATCTATGGACTCCTAGACACTGACAAAGTTCCTTCAATTTCGGTAAATTATCATTTTAGAAATTATAGAGAATTTCCTGCGCTTCCCATGAACGGCTGATCAAGGCACATTGTTTCGAGAAAATGGAACATCTGCCGTCTTGCAAAAGTTCTCTTGTTTTCTCTTCCACTGATTTTAATGAAAGATAAACTCTGGTCGCGCTCCAAACAGAACGTTACATCTGTAATCAATAAATAACGTTAACCAATGCCAGCATGATAAGAAGCGCAGGATCCCTTAATAAAAAATCTTTGAAAATTTCCGATACCTTTTATGTTACTATAAAGATCGGATATCTTTCGTGGAACTTATTATGAGCAAAATATTTTTGTGATACGCAGCATAGATAAGAATAAAAATAACATAATAGCTCAAAATGTTAGTTTATATATTAGATTGTATATTATAACAAACATGTCTAAGGGGGCTGCATTCTTACAGTAACAAAAGTTGATCTTGGAAGGTGTAGTATAAAAATTATTAAAACACAAAGAATCTCTTCCTACTTTCACTACTTCTACTCCCAGGTAGGGGGAGTCAGGTCAACCCAAGCACCCTTTGGTCTATTAAAGGCAATGGAGGATGCAATGCATCCTCCAAACACTAGGGGTCGCTGTTGAACAGGCATAGACATACATGCTCCAGTTTAACTAGAGGACATTTTACATAAATTGTTTATTTGGGAGATAGTTTCTTTTGCACACAAAGGGATGACCTCGTCCTCCCATATTTGGGGGGGGGCTAAGGGGTAACTAAATGAAAGGAAAATAATACCACAGGAAACCAGGAATATGAGTTCGATTTCTGTCAGGGCTTTATTTAAAATCCACATGCAATGCAAAGTAATCGCCTGATGTGATTGGTGCTGTCACGACCCTGGTAAGCAGGTCGGGTAGGAGCCCAGTAGCAGGGGATACAAGGGGTTCCGTTTGTACCCCATGATGCATGACGGTAAGCGGGGTGGTACGGACAGGCGCAATAAAACACAGCACAAACAGAATACGTGGAAAGGTACTGTATTGATATAGGTGATATGACCAGCAAGTAAAGGCAGTAAGTCTCTAGGCAGGATGCCCACTGGCAGGGCTGACGGATACGGAGGCCCACTGGATGGGCTGACGGCAGGAAGACCACTGGCAGGGCTGACGGGTACGGGGGCCCACTGGATGGGCAGGCGGCTAGGATGCCCACTGGCAGGGCAGGCGGCTAGGATTTCAGGTACAGGCAGGTAGCTCAGGTACAAGACACGGGTTCAGGTACAAGGCCAAAGCAGAGCGGTCCATACACTTCAATGCAAAGGCCCTGACTAAAGGGCAGGGCAGGTTAATAAAGGCCAGGTTCTACTCAGGTGATCAGACTCAGCTGACCTGGTAATCTGATCTGAGCACTCCAGAGGGAGGGGGAGGGTGGCCACTAGTGGTAGCAGCAGGACATTACTGCGAAATAATAATGCATGGTCCGGGCTAGCAGGGTGGAATCCTGACAGGTGCTTAGGTGATTTAGAGGTAGGGGAACTAAGTACTGTGTTTAAAGCGTTTTTTAAAGATCTATGTATTTTATTTAAATTTATAAGTGGGGGGGTTTATTGTTTTGCATTCGAGGCTGTGCGAGATTTAATCTAAAACTTGGAAATGTACCCATGAATTTAGCTAAATGCAGATTGGGATCGTGTGCAGGTACATGGAACATTCCGGTACACATCCCCTCGGGTATCCACGCGTTCACGCTCACACCTATATGTACTGATTCACAGAAAGGTTTATTCACTATACACAGAGTTTGTAGGTAGGTGAATGCTTTAACCCCCTGATACCACCGCCCATTTCAAAGGGCCGATCGAAGCAAGCTTCCCCTGCAAGAAGGGAGGAGACGGCCCTGTACAATGTATGATTCTAAAGGCACAAATCTGTATGGGGCTTAGTTACTAAATCCAACACGACATCATATTTTATAAACGTGCCATCATATTCTATGAGGGTTGTGAGTAAGACAGGATTCTAGTACAAATCTGAAAAATGTTGTTATCATCATAGCAACCAAAATGAATATTCCTTCAGATCAGACCATTCCATCAGTTGCTATGGTGATAAGACCACTTATCAAACTTTACTCTTAGAATCACCTTTGTACATAAATCCCAATGTCTCTTGTATGAAAAACCTGCTGGGTTTCAGTATTGAATAGTCAAGTAGTCAAGTAGGTAAAAACATTTTGTGAATATTTACCTCGGGGGGAATTAATATTATCCAAAAGGCCTGTGGGGTACATTTAATGCGCACCCCTCTTGCTGATGGTCTAGTAATGAAGTAGTGTGCTTTTTTTAGAAGGGAAACAAAATATGTTAAATATGATACTAAACAGTTAATATTTTTGTATCGTTTTCATTTCCTAAATGATAATTCAGTAATTTGTACTTTTTTTTTTATGTATTTGGAACATAACGCTGATTGAAAGCATTTAATCGCTTAAGTCTCAGGTGCCAAGCGCTCGTTTATCATTTGAATGTCTCCCCGTGAAGCGTTATCGACGGAGCTGCTGATACAGTGGAATTCCACCCATTAAGTTCCGTTATCTCGAAAACTTTGCACCAAAACCCTTCCTTTTCAAAACGCTCAGCCCTTTCATGAAACAGAAACGTGACGCCGAGATCGGGACGGAATAAGAGATTGAACAGAATATGAATGATTTTTTACTTGGGTGGCGCTGACAGGAAGGATGGTAGCCGGCACCGCACGCCAGGTTTAAAGGTGCCGTTCCACTTACACTGCTCGATTTAACACTTTTGTAACTTCATTCCTTTTATTGATTTAAATGGCGCCATCATATTCAGCAGCGCTGTACAATACATGTCAGCATTAGGAACCTCATGTCAATAATTAGAGGCACAATGGTCTTTATCAACATGATTGTTTCTTTAGATGAATTTAACCCCCCCTTCCAATCTCCAGTTGCTCCCCAAGAGGGTATCTGAGCACATATGGGTGTTTCTAAGGCATTAGAATGTCTATGAAGCTAAAATGATCAAATGTAATTAATTCAACAAGAGATAATGGGGTTACCAATAAAAAGTAGCAACCAAAGTAATGATCCAGTCCAGGTGAAGCACCACTTGATTTTCTAGATCAGGATGCTAACCATCCCCACTCCCCTCTTAATTCCCCGCTCACCCCCTTACACTTTAATTTTTGGGGGGGCTATCTATGCACATGGACGACGATAGCCCCAAAAGAGAATGTATGAGATCAGGCAATAATGTAATTTATCCCAAAAGTGGAGTTGAGGTCCGGGCTCTGCGCGTTCACTCGAGTTCCTCCAGACCAAACTTCACTGGAGCGTTTTGGAACTCAGCACGAAGGGGCAGATTCTCAGGGTCACACAGTCTGGAATTTAGTCCTTTCTATTCTCCCCTCGCTGGGATCAGATATAAGACTCCCAATTGGTTCTTTTCCTCCAAGTGTTTTATGGCCGATATCCCTGCTTGAATGACAAGTCAAGGATTCCATGAGGACCGGCATTAGAGTCATCTGGTTAACGCATTACACAGAATCTTCACAATGGGCTAATAAAGGGTAAATATTTTAGGAGTACCAGGGTTAGCTCACCCAGAATGTTCTCAGGTCTAAATATCACAAGGTGCTTGATCTCTTGGCGCATTGCGGGAGCTCAGGACCCCCCAGCGAGTGTCAAATTCTCAAGGTGACAGAATGAGCGCAGCTCATCCACCCAGAAAGTTGTTACATATGGGGGAAAATATATATATTTTTTAAAATATATTTTTTTTCATAGGCTACAATCGTACAGTATGTTCTTGTGACACGGAATAAAAAAGGTTATAAAACCACCTATTTTGTCGCCGTAAATTACAGCAATTAAAACGCAACAAAGTCTTCGACGGCCTTTTCCGAGTGAATATTTTTGACTAATTTGTTCTGTGTCTGTGAAAGGTAATTCTGGACATCTAACTTTCAGCACATTTAGGAAGAAAAGAAAAAAAAAGAAGTGCAGGTAATGAAATTAATTCTGGAGTGAAAACAGATGTAAGGGAAGAAAATGTTTTATACCCCTGTCTGCGAGCCAAGAGAGTTTTACACATCATCATTTGATACGGGGTTGTGACAACACATTCGGTAAAATAAAGGTCATATGGGAAGCTTAAGAAGACATCCTGAAGGATTTTTATAGTCGTTCAATTACCTCCAACAGCAAATGAATTGATGGTAATAAAGAATAATGAAAATTCCCCATTTATGAAACATAAGCTGTATGAAACTTGTCCGTTATTATCAGCAAATATTATTCTTACAAAGATTTTGTGTTCTCGGCCAAAATGTAGAGTTTGGATTTGCCTCCTCTGACATCATTAGGATAATAAAGTTTTTTTGGGAGGGTTTATTCAGTTGAAAATTGAGAAGTTCATATTTGGAATTTAGCAATAATCAAGAAGGGTAATGAGGAAGAGATAAATGAAGATTGATAGAAAAACAAAAATGGAGATGATGTAAAAGAGTCACCAAATCACCTAACTTGGAGAATCCCACCAGATTTGGATAATCATCCCTTCCTGATGATTTTTGAGTATTTGGGTGAAAGCTAATTTGTTCTTGGCTCTTCTGATCATGGATGGAGAAGAAGGCGGATGAGTTTTAGACACGGATTGGCCACACAAGGAACATTAGGTGATAAACCTAATAACTATACTAGAAAAAGGGACGTAGAGGGTTTTGGATTTGGGTTTGGCTTCGTCATCTTAATGCAACATTTATGAGATAAATCACCCCAAAAAATCGTGAAAAGCTGAGTATCGGTTATGGAGGAAGGTGGAAAAAGTGGCTGTGAAGTCTACAAGTCAAAAGAAATTGTTCAGTAAATAACCAGTCCCTATTTGCACACTAGAGATACAGTATGAACCCTTACTGATAACGGGGATATGCAAGAAGCTCATGGTCCTAGGTGGCCCCGCAATATTGCGCCCAAGGTGAAATCCTGGGTGTGCATGCTGGTGTTCGGGCAACAGTCATCAAGTAATCAGACAAGCCATGTCACAGTCATCAGGTTGATGGAACTCAGAAGTAGGGATATGCAGGAGAGCGGCCACAGGCAGGTCAAGGTCAAACCAGGAGATCAGATGGCTGGCAAGTAGAATCAGAATCCAAACATCTAGGTAGGAGGAAGCTGTGGTCAAACCAGATGATCAGATATCAGGCCTGGACAAGTCAGAATCCAGTGGCTAAGTCAGGAATCCGGCAGGGTCAGAACCAAATAAGCAGGATACACCAAGGCAACAATCCGAGACGTAGAATCTGGAACAGATTCATAGCAAGGTCGAGGGCACAAGCCAGGTCAGCAAGTGGTATCAGGCTACGGGAAGCAGAATGCCACCATTGAGTGCTCCATGAGCCGTACATAGGAAGCCTTTTCCACCAATTGCCTCAAATCAATATAGTTGTGGCACTAGCTGCAGCTTCAAGTCTCTTTGTCAGATAAATTCAGCCTCCCTATACTCTTCCACCTACATGCCGAGTGCATAAGGTGCATAAGTGACAAGGACATTGAGGAGGTGGTTCTCCGACACCCCATGGGCACTTGTCCTGACCTTACTGGTGACTGGAGAGGAGGACCATGACCCAAGATATGCTGACCAGGTTACAATACCAGTCATCCAGACTCAGTAGCAATGGCACGGGAACACAAGAGCTGAAGGGAATGGTAGAGTAGAGCTGGTAGAATAAAAGCCACTGAACACTTCCGAGGCTAGGACATGCACGAGTATGTAAAGCATCAACTTTCACCCACGCCCAATCACCTTTTGAGTTAAAATTCTATGTAAAATTGCTTTAGGAAAAAAACATAATTTGAGGAATTTGGAAGTAATTGCCAGAGATGCTTTGGGGATATATATAATGCCAAGCAGATCAATCTCATTAGTTAGTGATCGAGAACCAGGTGGAAATGTCCCACTCTTAACATCTCCAACTAAGAGCTTCCTTCTTGTAAGACGAATTCAGTGTCTAGAAATACACCTTTATTTCATTTTTTTCTCAATTAACCCTAAAAAATAACCTTCCCTGATTTCCCTTGTTACACAAGGCTATGACCTCGTTACCACGGGGTAGCCATAACACATCAAAACTATGAAAAGCCACGTTAAGTTCTCCAGAGGGCTACGTCCTGCTCTTTAATAGCGATGGTGCATTTTTGGGCCGTGTTTCACAAGGAATAGCATTCATCTGAAAAGCATTAGATATACTAACCACACTATACATATTTCCACATGACAAGGGAATCTTTTGTTGGTGAGAAGCCCGTCGAGGACTTACGAAGTTATAGAAAGACATATGGGAAGACATGTCTCCAGCTTATTGGCTTTTTTCATTGAAATGCTATTGTGAGCGAGACGGCTTGGACTAATGTGAGTGGCGTGATTCATTGGCCACCGACTATCGGCCGCATTAAAATCAGATCAGGAAAATTTATGGTTTTTCTGTTTTTTTTTAAAAAAAATCCATTTCTGGGTAATACATTCCTGCAATTCAGAAATCACTGTGAGAAAACACAGCGAAGCTAAGGTGAAAAAGGAAAAAAAAAAACATTAAACAGATATTTAGATCGCATTAGAGGAAAAAGGTCATGTGACGTTTAAGGATATCTTAAAGGCGTAAGATTCTATATGTAGAGATAGCCTTGTGGAAGCCACAATCAAACCCAATGGAACAATTGTGGAGATTTATCTATATAACTTGCTTTTATTTTGAATTATTGCATAATTGAACATGTGTATGGATTTAAATTTGACCTGATCCCCCACCTGTAGTGGCTTTATCATTTTTATGACATTTTAATGATCGTGTTTCTAGCTGGAAATATTTTATTGTGGTATTGATGTTTGTAAAATCTGTGTGACATTGGTTTTGGATTATTCACTAAACAGTGAGCTCATCAGCATAAATTATGCATTATCGCGGGTAAGTAGTTGGTCCCCCCTTTTCTACTCTTCTGGGAAGACTTTCCACAAGATTTTGGAGAGCTTCTATGGGAATTTTTGCCCGGTCATAAATCCTCTTCAGCATACCAAGACATTTAGGACAATGCTCTGGTTCCAGCTTTGTGGGGACAGTTTTGGGGAAGACCCTTTTCTTTTTTTTTTGTAAATATATTTTTATTAATTTTTAGTAATTTTTCATACAAGTAGAACAGGAAATGGGGAGAGGGTAGAGGAGACATACAACACACCTTAAAGGGAAGGGGAAGGGAAACATAAGTCCCGATGCAGCGGAACTGGCAGGATATAATACTGTCACATAAGAGATTTACAGAAAGTACGAAAAGCACGTGTACAAAACTTAAACAGTGCGTGTCTGCATCCATAATCAAAGTACCACCCGAAACTGGCGGCAGCATGGAGTGATTTGACCATCGTAAAGGGCAGCACAAACGGGAAACAAAAAGGGTAGGACAAGGGGCTACAGGGAAGGGAAAGGAACAGGAAAACAGGGTAGTACGG
>VKOC01000006.1:776403-786811 GCA_009364415.1 Spea multiplicata
ATTATATACTCTCCGGTCGTATAACTAATCCCGTTCTTATAACCCGTTATATCCCTGTATATTTCTCATATTATATATTACCGGTATATACGTTTTATTTTATATAGCACCATCATATTCCATAGAGCTGTACAATGGGATAAGGTTTATTAAGCTAGTGCATGACAAATGTGCTTTGAACAGCCAGACTCTGAATAAAACCTACCACTGTCATACAATTAAAGAAAAAAAGTACATTTAGCGAATATCCCAATCCCTAATTTGCATAAATCTTAAGTAATTAGATGACACTAGATTTAGGACTTTTACTAGAATATTGTGATATATTACAATGTTCTCTTTAAATTTCAATTCTACTGACATTCGCACTTTCTAATGTTACAAAATAAATATGCAATTTATTTTTTTGGTAAAGACCACCTTCTGAATATTTATGACGACGAATTGACCTTATTGCTTGCTTCCCTTTGCTCGACGTGCGGCAATTTATCAATCAAAGGGAAGGAGGAAGGAAAATGCGGTAGCGACTATGGAATCTGATCGGTAATATTGGAGGATTTGTGTTTTTACAGTATCGGGGTGTTAAGTATCAGGCAAATGCCAATAGAAACACTTAATGCTGTTATTTTATTAGTGAAACTCGGCGCGTTATGTTTTTTGGGCACGGCCCGTAATTTGGGAAACCTATTATTTATTGGCAGAAGTAAACAGGACTTTTATAAAAACATATCTGACGGCGTACAGGAATTTGGGATTATTTGTAATTCAGAGGAGGTGCTAGAAAGTTATCCCCAGGCCCGGGAACTTTCTAAATGAGCGGACCCTGAGAATATTAACCCTTTACTAGCTCATCTTGAAGATTGTATGCAGTGACTCGCTTTTAACCACGTGGCTTAAATAACCATCCTCAAGGGAACCTTGACTTGTCATCATTGAAATATACACTTAGTTGAGTCACCTGCATTCAAGCAGGGATATCAACTATACTTGTATATTTGGATTTGTACGAAATTTTATTTTAACACAATTTGTCAATTTCTGACTCATTTCCAAAATCGAGGAGGGAACCCAATGAAACCAAGGAAAAAGAAAGCATAGGATGGACATGGGGCAGGCTGCTGGGAAAGGTTTCTGAAGCGGATAAAGCAAGAAGACAGAAAAAAATAATACAGAAAAACAAGAAGAGGCCAAAGAAGAAGCGGAGCTGCGGGAAAGGAGATCGGGACACAGAAGTGGTATGTGAAGAGGGTAGCGAGACATTGAGAAAGAGCTCCGAAATGTTTTCACTCTCACTCACTCCTACTGACGCTCTCTCATACTTTCATTTACAGTCTCTCATGCTATGTCTCACTCTTTAACAAGCTCTCTAACACTCTCTCATGTTGATGCCATATGGTAACACACACACAGCACCATGCACTCACACATGCTAACACCACAATCATATACTAATACACTAGTACCCCCCCTGAATAGTTGTCCTGTGTGGCACCTGAAATATTGGGGGTTATATGCCGCTGTAGGTATTGACTTTCCACTTTGAGAAGAACTGTGACCCCCTCGCCCTAATTTTTACACCACAGAGTGCATCTATGAGAATAATGCTCGATAGAAAGGAACAAGAGAGCGTTCCAAACAATCTCCACTGAGACATCATGGGAAATAATAGAAAATGGGTAGAAAATGCCCCGGTTATGCCTCTGTTAGAGCAGATGTGATGTCATAATTATATATTTATATAGAAAAAAATGGTACATTGTGTGAAATTAATAATAACAACACAAGGAAAGAGTAACTTTCAGTGCCGGATTCTATTTTGGGTTAATATCGGGGGTAGAAGCCATCTTTGGCGTTGTCGTATCGCGGGAGATGAAACACAAAATAAAACCACATGGATGGCTACTTTTACGTAAAACTATACATTCCTGGGATCTTACAATTTCCACTGCAAATTACCGTGATTTTGGGGGAAAACCCTTTTATCTGTTTGTAGAAAGTATGAACGCAATTACCAACCAGGGAGTGGGCTTCGCGTCGGAATAATCCCACTTGTGAAAATATATGAGGATCAAGTGTATCGATTTCCGTAAACGGCCTCGCCTGGTTTACACGACGTCACCCACTCCGCACGCAGCGCTTCCTGTGATTGGTTGAACCGTTCCACCGGGGGGGGGGGGAACCACTTCTTTGGGGGCTTTAAAAGAAAAAAGCAGAGAATGTAGGGGGAAAAAAAAGTGATGACTTGTTACAAATTTGGGCTGCTAGGTGTTTAAGGCATGCATTTCCGCTCCGCGAGGCCTCGCCGAGGGAATATTGCATTTAGCCTCCAGCGCTTGCGATGATATATAACAAATTTATGGCTATCCCCGAAATTTCTCGTAGCGAGAGAGGAACTTTAAAAATAGAAGCACCAGGTTTATAAAACCGCATTCCTTAAAGCCGGACTTTCTTGGCCCCCCGCCAGACAAATGTTTCACAGTGATTCCGGGTGCCGCCTCGCAAACGTTTCATACAAAAAAAAAAATTGTTTAAAGATGCTCCCGAAAAAAAAAGAAAAAAAAAAAGAAAATATATATATAAATACAATATATTGTATGAAAAAAAATCACGTCAAATGAATTTGTGAATTTTAAGTACATTTTCATTTTTTACATCTATGGCCAGAATTTTATTTATTAAACGGTAATACGTTTGAAAAATGTTTTTTTTATAAATTTGTGTGTTGAATTTAGGATGCCTTATTTGAAAGGAACTGACATAAAAATATATGGATATATGACTTAATGATTTGGGGGGCAAGTTGTTTTTCCATTTGTTTGATTTACAGCAATGTTTCGAAACCACATAGAGAGCGGTATTTATTAACCCCTTAATGACAAAGCCCGTACATGGGACCGCCCATTGTCCTTAAGCGGTTAATCCGAGAACTCCTTGACTCCTAAGATCATGAGAGATCTCCTTCCGCAGCACCATGTCTTAAAGCGGATCTCCCACTATTTATTTATTTATTTCTTGTATCAGATTAAAAATAAGGTTTAAAAAATATTGAGCTGTTTTCTTCTCCCCGGTTGTAGTTTTTGCCCCATAATATTCTGTTTTCAGGCAGCTGCATATCAGCCGTTTGTATGAGTTCCGCTCTGTTATCTGATCCCCCGATCTACTAAACCCCCCCCCCACGACTTCTTATCATACTGCCTGTGGGGAACAATAGAATGGCTCAGTCTTAATCACCCAGCTGGACTCTCTGACTAATGAAAGTCTATGGATGAAAGGACATATAAGAGCAGCCCAGTGTAATATTTGGGGAATGGGGGAGAGGCTGTCTCCGTAGCTCCTCCATTTTCCAAAAGTACTCCGAGAGGATAGAATAACGAAGAGGGATTCAAGGAGAAAGACACCCGTTTTTGAACCTCTCTTTCTTCGTGAATCTGCATTATTCTGGCCTCTGGGATTACCTCCACAAGAGGACGGCCTCTCCCCCACTCCTCCAATCACCCTTTTGCAGAAGTGCTCTGGGAGGCCAGGGTAACGGAACGGATAGCGGGGAGAAGCGGACGAAGACAGAAGAAAGAAGACAAAATAACAAGAAAACATATGAGAATAAGCAGGGCTGCAGGAAAGGGGACACTGACATGTAAGTGGTTGGTTGAGAAGACAGGGAGACACCGAGAGACAGCATGTGAGTGTGAGAGAGAATGAAAGAGAGTGAGAGCATAAATAAGAGTGAGTGAGAGTAAAAAAAAACAAAATGCAAAAGAAAATTCGTAGCTCTTTGCTTTGTTTTAGTTTGTTTTGTCGGGGTCCCTCCTCGTTTTCAGACATTCGTACAAATGAATGAAACTGGCAAATTTTATTTAAATTAAAATTCATATGAATCCACGTGCACAGGTGTAGTATAGAGTGCTGGGAGTTATTACTGTATATAGCACCGGAGGTTACACTCAAAGAAAATGATTTTTTTCCCATAGGATTTCCCCTTTAATGTGTGTTTATCTTATTTCCAATTTTGTATATTGTCAATTTTAATGTAACTGTTAATTTCCCCTATTTTAATAGAGCTACGAAATCCGCTGGTGCTAAATAGTGAAAACGTAATGTAACTTAACCCTACGAAGGCTTCTAATGCCGGCCCCTCCGGGAACCGCTCAGATAACTGAAGCTAAAGGGGCAGAAACGCCACTTTACTGAATTAACCCAAAACTAAGCAAATTCGAACAACAACCACTCGTTAACCCCTTAAGGACAATGGGCGGTCCCTAAACCCATTGAAAACCATGCATTTTGAGCCCGCGCATGTACGGGCTCTGTCATTAAGGGGTTAAAGAGCTGAGTTTGACTTATATTGAACAATATTGTTCAGTATTGTCAAGCCACTGTGAAGCTCAACTCACTTGTTGGCTGTCAAGTCCCTCGGTTGAGTTGGTTATGTAAGTTGGTCCTTGAGTCCGTAACACAAGAAGGTCAGTCGAAGTCCCTGCTTGCGCAATAGAATATCCTCTTTCTCTTGAGCTTACAATCTATTAATCGGGTTTTAGGCCTGAAGCCTTGCACACGGGACCGGACCGGCTATGATGAGGCGGCCGTGGCACCTGAAGATGTAAGTGCGCCGGGCAGGCTTATCTTGGCCAGTCCAGGCCAAGTTGCACATTGACAGATAACCATTACTATATGTGTATAACTCTCCAATATCATTCTGTGCACTTGAGTCAAACTAATTTTGGGTTGTAGAGTTTCTGGATCTCTATACTTAGTATCGTATTATTATATATTCAGTGTATTTAATTTTTAATTTTTTTTCTCTATCCCCCTCGCTGTTTTAATAAACGTATGGCCGTTTTACGATTACCCGGCGAGATACAATACAGACCCAAGATGGCCTCCTTCTAGAAACCCCACCGCTCGTTCAGATTTAAAACAGAGACTCCTGGCTCACTCCACATCTCGGCTCCTTCTTGATACGGTCACAAAAAAATAATCCTTTTTTTTCCCTACATAAATATATGTGATTTCAGACAAAACTAAAATAGAGGTTTCTTAAAGAGGTGTTTTGACTTCTAGCTGTCTGCGTCTCATCTCATATCTGCTAATCTTCATCTGGCGGTGTTTCCGATACTTCGCTTCACTGCCAGGTCATTTGTACAGATGAAACCGTAGACTAAGATAATAAAAACGTCAACTATCGATTACCATGGAAACACATTGTTTTAACGTGGTTTTTTGTTTGATTGCTAACACGCGAGTCGCTAGGGACTGAGAGTATTCTGGATACCGGTTACAATTTCTGTGTTCGTAAAGCTGTTATTTTGACCTTGATACGTAGAGCTGGACGTTATGGAGTTAATAAAGCAATAAATACATATAGTCTTCTGTTATTAACCATTCATATCCCATCCGAGCATCAAATCATTCTGTTCATTCTATGCGTGATGATACCGTTGGGGGGGGGTATCTGTTTGATTCAAATCAAATATGCTGTAATAAGGTTTTATTTTTAAAACATAGAATTTTCCTGCAGATTGGCCCCATTCGGCCCTGAAACGTATGACCGAAAGCCTGTAGCCCAATTACCATGAAGAAGAGCCCTGTATTAAACCTATAAGAGCATACAATGAATCAAGTTAGGGTTAAACTAATGCTTTGCAACTTGGTGCACTTTTCTATAGCTCCCCTGGTGGCTGTGTGTGGAATTGCATAAAAAAGTCATTAAAAAAGAATGGCCTAGTAGCGTGCAATTATTATTTACCGAACATATAACATGTAGACAGACTCGCCATTGCTTTATAGTGCGGAAAATGAACTGTTAATATATATAGAGACTATTTGGAGAAGTGTGATCTCCAGAGCTGGCAATCTAAACATTGTTTTTTTATGATGTAAACACACTTAAAGTGCAAAACGATGTGAAAATGCATTTTAAAACTAAAATAGCAGAGACGTAACCCGTGTTTTTACTAGTTTCTGGAAAACAAATTGCTTCTATTCCACGCAATAATAATATTGTAAATTTTTTGTTACTTTTTACTGTGAAGGATAATGAAGTAGTTTCCTTGTAGCTGCAACGCGGCCACGTTTTATGGGGACCACCACGGGTGCTCCCGTTCACAGCACCCGTGGTATTAATGTGGCTGCCACACTCCTGCCAGCCGGAGCCGAAGCCTAAATTTCATTTCTAAGGGAAAAAAAAGCTATTAGACAAAATATTATGATTATATGGGAACTGATGTCACGCGTGAGACTTAAATAATTTCAGAGCGTGTTGGCAAAACACGTTAAAGGAATCATTAATATTTTATATAAGTAATGCTTGATTTTATGATTATTCCACTTAAATCCCATCCCTTGATAAATACAGAAGCTCTTTCAATTTGCTTTCAAATTGTTTCAGCCGTACCTGTAGCTCTTCATGGAGAATCTCCGGGCGATCAGCAGGGGATTATGAAAAGCACGCCGGCCGACAGATTCTATATACAGTCTTTAAATTTTATGGTTTCTAAGATGAACAACAACGGAAAGGCATATTACACTGTGTCATGATTTATTCAACAAAAATAAAGCCAAAATGGAGAAGCCATGTGTGCAAAACCAAGTACACTGCTTCCAAAGGCTCTACATGATTATTCATCCCCCTTAACCTATCCCTTTCTCTCCTAAGTTGCTGATTGTTGCTGATTGGTTCGGGCAGCCTTTATATCAGAAGGGGAGAAGGAGAAAGGAGAGAACTTCAGGACAGAAGATAGAATAACATGGCCTCATGCTACGGAGTAAAGTTTACTTGAGATAAAAGGCGTCAATCAGGAAACTAAAATAATTTTCAGTGTATTTTAAAATGGAATATCTCCAAATTATACTGATTTCAAGCAAAAAGTACACGCCGTATGTGTTTTTTTATATATTCAGTTCTAATGTTGTTTACATTTCACCTGAAATTAATAGTTCCCAAAAATGTTCTTCTAATTACCGCTAATTTATTTTTTAAAATAAGCTACATAAATATTTTTTGGGATTGTTTTACATATTTAACTTCAATAAACGTTAAAAGAATTGAATCAATAAATGGAATCATTGTAATAAACCACTTAATTTTACTCATGGGCAACAACCCCTTTTTTGGGAAATGTGTTTAAAATTCACATAGTAAATAATCTGAGCCGGAGAATATTAACCCTTTAATAGTACATTGTGAAGATTCTCTGTAGTCTACCCAAATGTCTCTAATACCGGTCCTCGTGGAAACCTTGACATTATTTGAAGAATCACTTACTTCATCCACCTGCATTCAAGCAGGGATATCAACCATAACATACTGGGCGTAAAAAGCACCAACTGGAAGTCTTATATATGATCCCAGCGGGGGGGGGGGTTGGAAGGAGTCAGCTCCAGATTGTGTGACCCCAAGAATCTGCCCCTTCAACCTGAGACTGGGGCAAAATCTCAGAGACTCCGGGTCAAAACCCTGAGAATTCCCAGGTAGGAAGTGTAATAAAATACAGTTCTAGAGCCATAAATTCTTAAGTTGTGTCAAGTAACCATGATGTGAACGGAAGAAATGGAAAATACCATACGCCGGCCAAACCCGTAGGGTGGTTGTGAGAAAATGTCACACGAGAACTTGTCTCTCAAGCAATAACCCACGATTTCGGGATCAGATATTTGAATGTGCGCTCGATATGTGACTCCTTTATTATTCCGAGACAATTTAGGTTAATAAAAGAATAATATCTACATTAAGCTGTCACAAGGAACCTAAAAGAAAGTTTCCAACACCATCCAAAATGATTTTTTTTTTAAAAAAATGCAGTTTTTTTGCTCATAATAAATATGTGGGATTGCGGGATATCAAATTCCGAGTCAGTGCACATCATTTTTAAAAATAATAGCGCAAAGCGTTTGCCAGGTTTGAGGTGGAATACATTTCCCTGGTTACAAAAAAAGAAAGTAAAAAAAAAAAAAAAGCAGAAAGTAATGAAATAGAGCCACTGTAAATTCATATTTTTGTATCCGCAATTTCTTGGAAAAATGTGCCTTCCTTACCGAAAGAAAGGCACATTTTTCTAACTGAGGCACATCTTAAAAAACCATTAAACAATTCTATTGGTTCCAAGTGCTTACGAAAATTACAGTTTAATTTGTCATTTATAGTTGGCTGTACAAAATGTGAAAAGTTTTGGGGTGGAAATTCTCCAATTTCTCACCTTACATTGGATTGTCAAATGGTTAATTGGAAAGATAAATAAAAAAAAAAAGAAATATTTTTCTTTACCATTACCCAATTTTGCTACAAAGTCATCAAAAATTGTAAACACACGGAATATCACAACATAACACAACACATTTTTTTACTTTTACTTTAAAGTGGAAGTTTACCCCAATTTCTTTAGTGTAAAATTTTTAATTAAATATCTGCAGTTTTTTGAAGTTTATAGATTTATAAATATCCCCATTGGGGGATATTATAATCATTGATATAGAAAACCCCCAAAATTCCCAGAGCAGAATAAAGCACAAAATAAAAAAAAAACAAAATAAAATTTGTCCCGGGAATAATCTAAAAAGGCAGAAAGTGGAAGTTTACTCCTAATTTTTTTTTACATTTTTACATTAACCCCTTAAGGACAACGGGCGGTCCCTAAACCCATTGAAAACAATGCATTTTGAGCCCGTACATGTACGGCCTTTGTCATTAAGAGGTTAAAAGCCTGCAGATTGAGGGGCTTTTTTTGCTCTGAAAAAAAACCTTTATTATTATTATTATTATCTTTTATTTATATAGCGCCAACAGTTACGCAGCGCTTAATACAATACATAAAATCCAAGGATATGACAAGACAAGAATTGACAGACTAAGACAAAAACCGATACATTTGGTGGAGAGCCCTGCTCGCAAGCTTACAATCTAGAGCAATAAGAACCTTGTCTTATAATCGAGCAAATACGGTAATTTATGTTGGGGGGTAGCTTTCATTATATGTCCTACTGATGGCGGTCAATGACACGTTTGGGGTAAAATCCGGGCATTCCAGATTCTGTTTCTATGAGTTCCATTTCGAAGGATTTTGGATCATTTCATTAACTGCTAGAAATGTGTACATGGAAAAATAACTTGGTTTTAGTCCAGACTTAACTACTGACATCGACTCTACGTGAAAGAATAAGCAAAAAGTGAAAATTCGCACTAAAATTAACTAATCATTTTTTAAATCTTTTGTGCTCAAGGGCGCAGAAAAGACATTTTTCAGATGTCGATTTCAGGTTTCCCGTCGTCTGTTAAACCATGGTCTCCAGCTTTCATATTTAGGGGGGGCACATGGGGGGCCAGGGACCAAAGTAGGGGGGCCAATTATAAAACGGTACATATACACTATATATATACACACGTTAGACGTGCATTTTTAACTACACAATATGTATTTATCTCTTTGAAGTAAAGACTGTGATTAAAATATGATTTCAAAATAACAGCTAAAGTGACAGTTATTTTTCATTCTTTAATATTAGCCCCTGCTGACAATATATATAAATATTAGACCCTGCTGCATATATATAGAAATATTACACCCTGCTTCTGATATATATATATTAATATTAACCCCTGCAGCGGATATATATTAATATTAGCCCCTGCTGCGGATACATACTTATATTATACCCTGCTGACGATATACATACTTATATTATACCCTGCTGCCGATATACATAAAAATTATACCCTGCTGCCAACATATATTAATATTAGCCCCTACTGCCGATATATATTATTAGTCCCTGCAGCCAATATATATAAATATTAGCCCCTGCAGCCAATATTTATTGATAATAGGCCCTGCAGCCAATATATATTAATATTAGACCCTGCTGCCAATATATTTGCCACACTGACTACAGATCAGGGGAAGACTGTGAGAGTCAGTCCTGCACCGTGACATTGAGAGGTCCTCTCCCCTGTAATCATCTCCAGAGTCCCTTTGTCCCCTCATTCACTAAACCATACCGCTCTTTTACTTACACCCTGTAGTTCAGGTATAGATCAAATAAACAACACATGGAAACAGCACACGCAACTGAATGAGATTAAAAAAAACTGTATTTACAGGTATACATAAATAATGTATGGAAACATAGCAGATACAGATCAACAGAATTTGACACACTATTTGACATCCAAACAACTATAAATCATTCTTTTTTATCACATTATTAAAATCCCAGAAATCAAAAAAGGCCCAAATAAATTAAGGAGATTACACATAATGGAAACTTCAACAAAACTTTTAGCCATTAATGCATCACAACCATCTTAGCGCTGCGTCACCAAACGAACAAATGAACGCCGCATCACAGATACCACAATGCATGCAGCTGCATATAACTACGCTGAGTACCACTCGGTCTGAGAAACCAAAGGGGAAGA
>VKOC01000006.1:791809-809297 GCA_009364415.1 Spea multiplicata
AGATGGCGTGTGCAGGAGGCATGTACAAAGTTCGGTGGAACTGTATCGACAGAGGATGAGCTGCTGTGGAGGGATTGTATTCGTCGGCATCTCTGGTTGGAGGCTCTTCAATGGGAACAGGACTACCAGGGTAAGAACCTCGTAACTTTTGAGGAAAGGATCTGGCTCCAGCGGAGGATGCTGATGTCGTTTTTGGGGAAGCAGCCCAAAGAGGAGTGGGTGTCTGAGCTGGAGGTGCTGGTCCAGAAAGAGGTGAGGTTGGACGATGGCTATCGGGCTCTGCGGTGGTACGCAGCACAGCTGTGTCCAGGTCTGGAGTGCACAGAGCCCACGGAGGGCTATAACTTTGGCGGCCTGGGATTAATATGGGACAGTCTCCACAAGGATCCGGACTTCGGCAGTACAGCGGAGTGGCGGATTGAGGACATCCAGGATCTCAGAGAGTTGGACCTCCTTGCTGCACTCAGACTTGGAGGTGATCTAGATTATTTAGTTGCACGGGAATGGGAACTGGAGAAGGCATATAAAAAACTGTTTGACCGCGTTCAACAGAATGCCCCAGTGTCCAGGGATTTTATTGATTATTCATTCGAGGATGTTGACCCGGCAGGGGTGAATGAGACTGGGGTCTCCAGCTCTGAGGCACAGGGATACTGGGTAGGGAGCCCAGATCCAATACTGGAGCTATGCGACTGTGCTTCACAACCGGATCCAGAGACTGGGGATTTAATCGATTTTATGTCTGAGGATGTTAGCCCAAGAGGGGTGGATAACACTGCAGTCTCCATACCTGAGTCCTCAGAATGCTGGGCAGTCTGCCCAGATCTCTTAACCCCACCTGAAGAGCTGGCAACAGGGCAGAGTGCTGCTGGATTCTGCCCCACACCTGCAATGGCTACAAGGATCCAGGGAGATGCGGCAGTCGCCCCATCTCCCCAGCGGCAGCTCACATGTCCGGAGAAACTTGTTTTTCCTCCCCAGCGGCAGTGGGAGGAACCGAGAGATGTGACAGCCGGTCCATTCTCCCAGCGGCAGCTCACCAGCCTGGGAGCAGAGGAACCGGCCCTCTCTCCCCAGCGGCAGGCCGACCCACAAGATGCCCTAACCCCAGCTGAAGTGGTGGCAACCGGACAGAGCATCGCTGGCCTCTGCCCAGCACCTACCAAAGCTGCCGGAATTCAGGGAGATCCAGCAGCCAACCTACCTCCCCAGCAGAAGCAGGGAGGTGGAACAGCCGGTCCATCTCCCCAGCGGCAGAACCTAATTCCGGTACTGGAGGAACCTGGACTCCCTCCTCAACGGCAGCAGGAGCACCAGGGAGGGGATGCAGGCGGCATCCCTCCCCAGCGGTACCCGGGAGATGGCGCAGCCGGCCCATCTTCCCAGCAGCAGGAGCACCAATTTTGGGAGGGCATTAATGGGCCAAATAAACTGACTGACTACGGAGTCAACCCGTTTGGGGTCTCATCCTATGTCAGTCCAATTCGAAGGGGGAAGAATTGTGACGGAGGCCTCCATCACTGGGGCCACTGGAGAAGCCTGACTGCCAGCCTCCTCCCTATTGACTATGGGCCCTGGGTTTGTAGAGACTTCTGTGGCTACCCCCAGCAGTATCTTCTCATCACTGGCTGAGGGGATTATCTCCAGCAGACAGCCAGGGTCTGCCACCAGGGAGAGGCCTCCATTGTTTTAGTTTAATGTATAAATCAGTCTCCCCCACCTATTGTGTTGTAATCCCGTTACTGCCCCTGTTGTCTCTGGGAGGCAGATTAAGGGGGTTGTTTGTGTCCCAATATCTTGTTTTATGTAAATGTGTGTTTTGCTGGATATATCCAGCTCTGTGTGTCTAAAATAAATCAGTCTTCGTTTGGTTTTACCCTACACTGAGTCTCGGCTAGTGACTGGGGAACCGGGGAAAGTGTGTTGTCCCAGGCTAAGGAGCACAAGACAGCGGAGGTAGTCGGTCGGACTAGCCAGCTCCGTTACAGACGTATTCTGCGAATTATTTCCACGTGTTTACATCGGGCCGCGGGCCATGGCGCCTCCTCCTTCACGCATACGGGTAATAATTTATTTATACAGAATCTCTGTACGCAGCATGCACAAAAAATACACTGGGGGAGGGGGTATCTTTAGCAAAATGAACAGAGCTGTCCGTCAGCTTTGGGTTCTGCATAGACCCAGGTGTGGCTGAGGGGGTAACAGGCACTGGGGACCGGCCTGGCTGAGGGGGTAACCGGCACTGGGGACCGGCCTGGTTGAGGGGGTAACAGGCACTGGGGACCGGCCTGGCTGAGGGGGTAACAGCCACCGGGGTGCGGCCTGGCTGAGGGGGTAACCGGCACTGGGGACCGGCCTGGCTGAGGGGGTAATAGTCTTTCTTCCTCCCCTGGCTACGAAAACCATGAATCATTGGCATTACTCCCATTGGTTAGGAAGTAGCAGCAGCCAATCCTATGTATTCTATGACACAGCATACATGTGACTGGTTGCTGATGATTTCAAAGGGAGATTGGTTGTCTACAATTGGAGTTCTGCTGAGTATCTGCAGGAAGTGTACCAGTGTACCAATGTACGCTTCCTGCTTCCAGAAGAGGCAGCCGGGGGAGGGGCTTAATGTAGGTTTTATTTTCTAACTCCAATAACTAAAGAACGCCGGCACCGACCTGCATGCAGTAAAATGCGCTGACGTTCACGGAAAATGGATTCCGATTTCTATTCATCAGCTTTTGATAAAATTGTGACTTAAATGACGCTTGCATTTTAGGAGCAGTTACGTTACCTTCTGAAGCTCCTGCGCCTCGGATTCGGAGACTTCCTGACTTTGAGCCGCCGCGTCGGAGTGAGCGCCTTCCCCGGGCCCGGATCTTACGATGGCATCGATATACCAGGAATCTGCAGGAAAAGCAGCGCATGGTTACACGGTGCCCCCTGCTGCATGATCGCGGTAATGCACGGCACACGGCTGCCACAAAAGGTACAAAAAACACAATGCCGCAAAGCCCTGCACCACCCGCTCTGCGCATGCGCGATGCTAGTTTCATCAAGGTCTGTGGTTGTCATGGTGGCTTTTGGGGGGCATTATTCAGGGCCGACTGCAGGGACTCTCCACCAGGTCAATAACATTTTATAGAGGACTTTGTCTGCAGGGCACACGTTCAGCTGTCCAAGTGAGGCCCTAAATGCATTGGCTTCAATGGGAGCACTTTCCCGTTGCTGATTGGCTGCGGAGGGGGTGGTCCACAAAAAAAAAAACATCCACGTTAGGCGTATATCACACAAAGCTGGGCGTTCCGATTCGTACGAATGTTATTCTTAACAAAAAAATGGCAATTTAGTTAATTTGTATGAATGTCAGAAAGTGAAGAGGAACCCCAACGAAAACGAAGCAGAGAGTTCCGAATTTTGGTTTTGTATTTTTTTGCCCCCCAGACACTCTTACTCACACTCAATAGGGCAAATCCTCCAAGAAGACCCTCTCCCTCGACTGGAATCCATCAGCGTTATTCTGGACTGTCCAATCGGGGGCGAGAGTGTTTGTGGAGGCTCCGCCCTTTTGAGGAAGCGCTCCGGGAGCCCTGGTCAAAGGAGCTGATACCAAGAAGCAGCGGACGAAGAAAGAAGAACAAGAAGATGCAGGAAGAGAAGCGGAGCTGCCGGAAAGGAGACGGGGGCGCCGAAGTGGCCGGCGGAGAAGGTAAGGAGACTTTGCGAGAGAGAGTGAATGAGAGGGGGAGATAAGAGTGCGAGAGCATGAGAGAACGTGGAAGTGTGAGTGAGGGTGAGTGACAAAGAATTTCGTTTCCAAATGGAAAAAGTCATCTGAAATTCGTTGTGTGAAGACCAACGGACCAAAAACGAAACAAAAAATCGTAACTTCCTTTTCTCAGGATCTGCATGATTATTCCTCCCCATAGGTGCCCATAGGTGGAAGCTGATTGGCAAGCGCTCCGGGGGGTTTTGTTAGCAACAATGCTAGCATTGTTATAATAAAGGACCCGGCGGCTGCTGCCCCTTTAAACCAAGAAGCCGAAGCGGGTTAAATGCAGGAATTGTATCAATCAGTTAGTTGCCGCAGGGAGACTTTTGTGACCACAAGGACGAGTCATTCATTAACAGGACAAGTCGCCTAAACGGCGCGCTATTCAAAGGCCGGCGGCAGTGGCAGGCGCGGCGCTGGTTAATGTTTATAGAGGAGCTGTCAGCCGACGTCTAATTAAAAACCCGATACTTATTGCGGGAAATTCTCCGCTGGCTAATTAATAACGGCGGGGGGGGGGGGGGCACTGAGGCGACGGCATTGTGTGACTGCTCTGACGGCTGCGGGTGATGTGAGCACCTGAAGGATTAGGCCACGGCCAGCATGGGTGCGAACGTGGATCACGAACACTTCTTGGCGTCGGGTGATGGGGGGGGGTGTTGTGATCGGCCCCATTCGGCCTCTCTAGTCTGCCATTACTCAGTCTCATCTTAGATTCAGGAGCCGTATGTCTGTCCCATGCATGTTTAATACCCTCACTGTATTACCCTCTACCACTTCTGCTGGAAGGCTGTGCGACTTATCTACCACCCTCTCAATCTCAGCCTCTGACCCTCTCGTGTTGTTCAGTTGGGCTGAATCTGTGATTCCCCAGTGATGTAATCTGCGGATAAAAAACATAAACTTCCAGGCATTTCACTTTTTTATGCCAGTTTATATTGTTCCTGGGTATGCCGGATGGTGTCTCTTTAACCCTTTGGGGTGCGAGGCAGGAAGGCAGTGTAAGGGTTACAGCTGACCGTGATGCGTGCCGAGCTTGTTTTTTGACATCACTGCGGGATCCTGGTGGATGACCCTTTCCTGTCAGGCTGCGCCTCCGCCCTGAGGCTTGGGACCGAGGGGCGGCCCACTCCGTGCGGAATTCTCCCCGGCTGCGGTTCCTGCCGCCTTCTGCTTCGCATTAACGGAGACCATCGGTACATTCTGTGTTACGGGAGGAAGACGCAGGGGGGGGGCGCAACCTCAGCCGCTCGCAAAACAGATGGACTGAAACCCTTTCGGGTCTTGTTTCTACAAACGAGAAGAAGCCATGCTCGGCCACCGCGTAACCCCTGAGCCGCTGGGTGTGGGGGGGCTATTTAACAGATCCACATGTATTCATAAAGAATCACGATGTGCGTCTCTGAATTCCTTTGTTGGCTCGTTGTTCATATTTTTTAAAACTGAGAGATATATGAATGGAACAGCCTCCCAGCAGAAGTGGTAAAGACTAATCCAGTGAGGGAATTTTACCATGCATGGGATAGGCATACGGCTCCTGAATCTAAGACGAGACAATGGCTGAAAGGGGCCGATCTGCCGGAAGGTTCTATGTTTCTATCACATTAGTTGCAGGGCTCAGACTATTGAATTCATGCAATCCATGTCATTATGCAGCAGAAACATAGATCAATAGCAAGAAAGTTCTCCCGCTACTACTTCGCTACTTCAAACAGCCAATCAGTGGCCAGAATAGTCAGAGCCTAGCGGAGGAGCGCAGCTGCTGCAGAACGGCTACATCTTCTGCGTCTTCTGTGGTTTTTTTTTTTGCTGAAATCAAATTAAAGCACTCAGAGAATTAGGATTGCTCATGGGGGGCTTTAGTATCCTATAGTGGGGGGTGTCGGGGGGGGGCAGGAAACTGTCCCTTTAACTGTTTTATCAGCTGTGAAGTGTAACGTGCATTGGATTTGCTGAGGTGCTCTGCTGCCATCTAATGGCCACATAGAATATCGCAGCCCCTGAGCCACAGCTGGAGGGGGTTTGCGGCAGAAAGGTGGGTCTGTGAAGCGTCAGGATTTCCACAGCCTGAAGCTTCCAATTATAACAATAAAAATGCAGGTGGGGGCCCCGGGTGTCAGCAAAAATCAACAAAATGACTCACGGGAACAAAGCGGAGAGAGAGGAAGCATGGGGTGAGAGCAATTAGCAGGAGCGATGGGTCATTCGGGCACATTGTCCAGATGGCCAAAGAGAACAGAACTTCTCTAACGCCTCCAGGCAGCCAGGAGATGATAGGACGAGTAGTCGTAGTCCACCAACCAGCGGCAGGGGGAGATTGTGTGGCTGGAGAGTAACTGAGGATGATTAGAGCAATCAGAGGATGACTCCCAGCAGAGGTGGTAGAGGGTAATACAGTGAGGGTATTAAACATGCATGGGATAGACATACGGCTCCTGAATCTAAGATGAGACCAAAGACTGATAAAGGTTTGAGTCTTTACAGCAGGAGAAACGGGCGACTAGACGGGGGCCGGATGGGGCCGATCTGCCAGATTCCTGGGGTTCCTTTCACTCCCAATCCTAACGAGTCTCTAGTAACATGTTACTAAGGAGAGATGTTCACAAATTGTACGCTTCAGCGCAATCTCCCACGGTCTGTGCTCTTCTTCAAAAGTAGCGGAGAGGAGTTCTGGTTCAAATATGGGGGGGGGATAATTTTGCCTGGGCATCATGGGACATGTAGTTCCTAAAGATGCGCTGCTCACCTCTGAGCCACGGACTGACAGGCAGGCAAGCATACAAGATTCTGTACACGTGAAA
Organism: Spea multiplicata; assembly: GCA_009364415.1. Classification (NCBI taxonomy): domain Eukaryota; kingdom Metazoa; phylum Chordata; class Amphibia; order Anura; family Pelobatidae; genus Spea; species Spea multiplicata. The sequence continues at coordinate 798,371 of VKOC01000006.1, forward strand.
TATGGATTAAATTACCCCGTATTACTACCCCAACTACCACCCCCCACTCCTGTACAGAAATGCCCCATCATAGGGTCATCTTATATTGAGCCTGTTTCTTCTCTTGCTCTTATATATATATATACCATATATATATATATATATAATTTTATAATTTATGTATAAAGCGCTCATTTCCTTAAGGGTTAAGAATAAAGTTTAGCGTCACTTTAATAAAGTTACTTGCTCTTTTCATACCTGTTTGGTAGACAGGGCTGGAGCCGTTAGCCGGAGAGGGTTTCCTCGCCTCGCTAAACATCAAGGCTTCTTCCAAGAACTCGATTTTCTTTTTGTACTGCAGTTCCAAGACCGGGATGATGTCCGGCAGCTTGGCGGACAGGATCCGGTAGGCGATGTCGGGTTTTCCGATAAACCTCTGCCGTACGCAGATATCGTACCCCGTGGAGACCTTGACCTCGTCGACCTCTTCCCTCTCGTAGCGATGGAGCAGTTGGGAGTCACAGTCCGAGATCTCCAGGGCCGACACCAATACGGTCAGCTTCCCCGGCTTGAAGTTGTAGTCTGGTCTGCGGGAGAAGATTATGGGGATTGTCGCGATGATGCCTTCCTTCCCGCGGTTCTGAGAAGCACAGCCGGGGGTCGCATCTTTACCCCGCTCGCGATTGGGACCCTTCCTGAAGCCAAACGGCCACCAAGATGGAGTCTCCAGAATAGATAACATCCTGTGAACAGGAAAAGAGTTAACAAGACTCATCAACCAAACCCTCGTTAATTGCACCTACCGCCTCCCCCTGTATCTGTGCGCTCACATTCTCTCTACTACTACTTAGTGTGTAAGCGGTACGACCAAGGGACCACCTATCATACCTACGTATTCATACCTATTACACCCCGATCATCGTGTCCGTAGACCACCGTACCCAACTTCACTTACTGCTCCTTCCCTCTATTATACTGTAATCCGTAAAGCGCCGAGTACATCTTGATGCATATATAAGTGATATTCATGGTATTTACAGGGAAAAATAACAAAAACAGGCAATCACAAAAATAAAACATATATATTAATATATTAAATAAAAATATATAATATATAAAATATATAAAAACATACAATAAAATGTATATTAATATAATATATAAAAATAATATATAAATAAAAAATATATATTAATATGCTATATAAAAATAAAATAAAGATTAGAATTATAATAAAGGTATTCACCTATATTTACAAAAATGCGTTATATGTTGTAATGTAGGGTATGGGTTAACATTCTTATAACCCTCCCCCACTTTAGGCTTTAACCTGTGACTGTATTCTGGAAATCAGTATTTAAAATCAGTATTTAAAAAAATCAATACACTGCTGTTAACCAAAACAGATATTTTTAAGATAATAATATAACAAGAGTGCCCCCTGGTGGCACAGACGTCATACAAACATTATTCCTAATTAACTTACTTGAATTTTTGCAAAAATATTCCTTCATTTCATATCAATTATAAAAAATAGTTCAATAAAAAATAAATAAATAAATAAAACATAATATTTTGTTCGGGCGCTCCTCACGTCATTGTTTTTTCTGTAAAGCTCAAATGTTAAGTGATGTGCTAATTCTTACATCCTGATTTCATTTGAAGCTATAGAAACGTGCAAAAAATAGCCTGAGCGCTAGTGTGTAAAAAAAAATAAAAAAATAATAATTAAAAAAATCTATATTAAAATTAATGTCAGGGCTTTTTAAATACCGTAAAAATGTATTTATTTATTTATTACTTTTTCCCTTTCAGGGTCGAGGGAGAAACATTGTTCTTCCCTCTGATCTCACCCGCACTGATCACACTGTGATCAGCAAGCAGGGCTCCATAAACTTTAATTGCCGATCGCAATGCGCACAAACAGCCAGCAGGGGGAGTCTCTCCTGTCCTCCAGTGACCTTCCGGTAACAGGGTAGCGGTGCTCGTGCCATTACAAGCGATTGGTCAGCAGGAAGCAAGCAATGTTAACAGGCAGTCGGATCTCAGTGTAGCTGCAGGGAGTTGTTTCTGCAAGCGCAACAAAGTCAGGACGTATTGGTACGTCCATGCTGTCACGAAGGGTTCACGCATATAATATGTGAGAGGTCCCTTTAAACACATTGTGTCCCTTTTATAAATGCATGAGGTGGGGGGGGTCTGTTTATTAAGTTGTTCATTTTGCATGGAAATTTGGCCATTTTGATGCTTCTAATAAAGTCAGCATCTCCAGTGATATAGTGAAGTGTTTCTTTTACGGCTCAAGGAAACCCCCGTTCACCACCAAATCCTCCAAGACACTAAAAACAGTCATAAACAGGATCAAGAGGAAAAAAAAAACAACAAGTCTTGAGACTTGAATAATGAGGTTGTTCCTTTTAAACAGCCAAAGAAATGACATCATAAAACAGATGATTCATTATTTCGATTTAACGTTTCTCGCCCCAGTTTCAGCGCTTCCGACGTAAGCCTATAAAATGCTGCATGTTCCCCGGGTGCCAAGGGGTTAATTTATGGGGGGGGGCATTAAACTTCACAAACCCTTATTAAACAAGAGGCAGCTGCTACACTTTACAGGTTTTAATAGGGAGGAAGCCTTTTAAATTCAGGTCAATATTTTCTTTGGAAGGGTTTGTAGGATAATGAAGTCGCATTGAGGGAAACTCTCCCGAAGCATCTCCCGAAAGCTCAGGAAAAGCCGGAACATTCTAAATAATCAAAGTTCCGCTGGGGGTCGCGGCAGCCATGACACCGACACCCATATACACCCCCCAACAATTCAAATCCAGACACCGGTGTGCTGATGGGGCAGAGTCAGAAGAACAGACACCTGCCGGCTCATTTACCAGTAGATCGGCCCCATTCGGCTCCCGTCTAGACTGCCCGTTTCTCCTGCTGTAAAGACTCAGGAGTCATATGTCTAACCCCTCACTGTATTACCCTCTACCACCTCTGCTGGGAGGCTGTTTCACTTATCTGCCACCCTCTCAGTAAAGTAAAACTTCCTTCCGTCCCATCTCAGTCTCTAGTGTTGGATTCCGACCTCTTGTTGTAATTTTTCTCCTCCTTTGAAATAAATTCCCTCCCGTCCTTTATCCCTTTACGGATTTAACGTTTGGGCCAGTCATGGGAGATCAGAGGATCTCAAGGGTGCTTCTACAACCCTGCTGAACGTAACGCAGCAACAGAAACATAATACGGGCGAACTCCTTCCCAGTACATTATTTGCCTTGTTTCCAATAGAGAAAAAACTGGTTGGGAAAATGAACCATTCTTGTACAGACACACAGTCTAGAAAGAAAGAAAATAATAATAATAATAATATAATAAAAATTATAATATAAAATACATAGACATCTTAGCACACGAGCTTTACAGCACAAAAGACATTATCAAAGGTTTGGGTCACATCAGACTTTTTTTCATAGAACAAGGATTTTTTTGCAATCATGAACACAAACGGGCATTCGGGATGCACAGGAGTGATCGGGAGTGATAAAGGGCCATTGGAACACAGGAGTGATGGGCAGTGATAAAGGGCCATGGGAGCACCAGGGAGTAGATGGGAGTGGATAAAGGGCCAATGGGAGCACAGGAGTGACTGAGTGTGGGAGTGATAAAGGGCCATTGCAGAACAAGCAGGAGTGAGGTGGAGTGAAAAGTCATTGGAACACAGGAGGTGATGGCAGTGGATAAAAGGGCATCTGACAATTCAGGAGTGTGGGAGTGATTAAGGGATCATTGGAACACAGGAGTGATGGGAGTGATAAAGGGCCATTGGGACACAGGAGTGATGGGAGTGATAAAGGCCTCCGTACACCTATGAAGAGATTCCATTAAAAATCAGCCGTTTTCAGCTACAATAGTCATTTACAACATTAACACCGTCTGCGCTGGATTTCATGTTATTTTAATGGAACAAATCTGCTTTTCTTTTAAAAAAACAAGCATATTTTTGAGTGACCCCAAACTTTTGAACGGTAGGGCGCACGTACAAGACCTTATAAATAGGAGTCGCGACGTCACCTGCCGGCAGTATCCATGTCCCCTTCGATCTTATTCAAGCCTTTCACAATGTCCTCGAACTGCTTGCCCTGGTGGTGAAGGACCTGAGTGGTGTCCTCCATGCGCTTCTGGGACCCGGAAACAATGTTAAGGAGCTCGCGCCCTTTAGATGTTTTGGGAGCCGCGTCCCGCGATCCTTCGGACGACAGCAACTGCTCCCTCCAGAAATGCTCGAGGACATTGTAGACAACGTTCCTGTTGGGTTGGATGGAGCTGAACCAATGCTTGGCTTGGTCCTTCTCCAGCACGGTGATGGAGCTGAAGATGTAGCTCGAGGACTCCTTCTTAACCTCGCAGATGCCGGACAGGTGGAAGCTCACCAGGTATTCGTCGGCGTTGTCGGCTCTGAAGCGCAGCCGCGAAGGAGTCAGCGACAGCCTTCCGGGAATCCATCGCCTTTCGCCGGTCAGGAAATAGGAACATGGCCAGCTCTGGACACAGACCTCCTTGTTCATCGGCTCCTCTGTCCCGATGTTCTGACCAGATCTCCGTATTCTAAAAGGAAAAAAAAAGAGAGAAAAAAAATGACATATAGTGGATGGTCGGATCGTCAAGGAAACTCAAACCGAATACATGGAAAATCATATAAAGGCCCACTAAGGCCCGTATGGAAAGATATTCTAAAGGAAGTCACCTGTATTCAAGCAGGGATTCCAGCAGTGATATTGCAGGGAGAAAAGCACCAATCAGGATGCTCAGATATCATTAAATCGGAGAATACGGAGGAGGTGTCTCCTGACCGTGTGACCCTGATATTGGGGTAAGAACCCTGGGAATCCGCCCGATCACCCCAACACCGGGGTAAACAACCTTGCAAAGGATGCTTTTACCCAACTGCCCGATGAGACACGACACAGAGGGGCACTCACCTGCTCCGTTATATGTTAATAATGAGATTCCAGGTGCTAAAACGTACCGGCCCCTGATATTAATACCCCTGTGCACGGTGGGCCCCGATATACTGCCCCCGGGATAGTGGCCCTAATACAATAATCTTGGGATAGTAGCCCTTAATATTACTGCCCCAGGGATACCGGTCCTTCATATAACTGCCCCCTTATATTACTACCCCTGGGATATTGGCCCTTGATATTACTGCCCCTTTGTATAACTATCCCAGGGATAATGCCCCTTAATATTACTGGCCCTTCATATAACTGCCCCTGTCTTTTCGTGGCTCCGGGTATTACTGCAGCAGAGCTTCACACAAAAACAATGCCTTGGTTCCTGGAATGATGTTATAATCACTAGAGCAGAGGTTGGTTGCAGTCAGTGCACATTGTCCCCCGAACAGCGGCCATATCTTCGGTGTCCATTGATTCCTAACCGTCACAGCAATTGGCTCCAACAAAATGGCTCCGAGATAAAGACACACTAGGCAGTTTCGCTCGTGACTCTAGCATTATAGCTCTACAGTGAGAAGCAAAGGAAGCGAAAGAGCGAAGCGCACAGGCTCTCTGCGATCACGTGACGGGATGTGTGCGTCTGAAATTGGCCTCGGGCAGAAACCAGTAACTGGAGCAGGAGATCAGGTAATAATTTGATATGTATACCCCGGCTTTTAGGTGTGTAGCAGGCTGTTTGTGGCGCTGCTTTGGCTAGTAATGTGTGTACATGCCTGCTAAGTGTCCCTGTTCAGTTTAGCCAGTCCCTCTCTCCTCCCCTGATGCCCCTCTCTCCTGCCCCGATGCCCCCCTTTTCTAGGAGGTCAGGATGTTTGCTGGGTATGAGGGGATCGCAGGGTTCTACGGCCCTAAAAGCCCTGATAATGTGTATAGAAACAGCCGGAAACGGCTTTATAAATTAAACGGCGTAAATAAACCCCATTATTCTTCTTCTAAATGCCCCATTAAAATACCCAGCGACAGGGTACAAACTGTCACGTAAAACGTGTCGGTAAAGCCCCGCCTCAGTCACACCTCTAACCACACCCCCTAAAGCACAAAATGCCCCTTTGACTAAGAAGACCCCCTGAAAAAGAGGTTATCAGTGGCCTCTTGGAAATAATAGCCCGTCGTCACCATGGTGGAACAGCCTTCTCTTTTGGGGGTACAAAACAGACGACCTTGAAAGAGTTAATGCTAAAAAAAAAAAATGGCAGCCTGTTTTATGTATCTATAACCAATGTCGACAAATTGACCAATGAAATTATCTGTTATTACATCGTATGATCTGGCGTATATTGTATAAATGTGTGTGTATATATACCGTATATATATATATATTGCGGTGAAGGATCTCGGGGTAAATCGGAGGGGCGGCTCATGGATACAGAGTTGCCGGAAAAGCCCCAGATCTGCCCCAGAGGCAGCCGTCAGATTGACTTCATCGAAGATCCGGAATCCTTCGCCTACAGCGACTTCTTCCACCGGTATTTGCTCACCAACACTCCGTGCCTCTTCTCTGCCAAGTTCACCGAAAGCTGGGGCTGCCGTGGAGATTGGGTCACCTCGGGGGGCCGACCGGACTGGGACCACCTGCTGCAGAACTTTGGTAACAGCACTCGGCCCTTAGTGTAAAAATATATATTTATATATAAAATGCAGATAAAGTGAAAACTAGGTGTTGTCTCTTTAGCATGCGCAGCCCCGCATGCAAATTAATTTCAGATATTTCCCAAATTAATTTGTAGATTTTTTCCCCCTTTTGTAAAACCAAAAAATCCAAAAACTTCTAATTATCATAAATATAAATCCACATTATTTACTACATCACTGGATGATTTTTAGAATAAGTTATTATTTTTTTCTGCGTGGGAGCGTTTGGGTTCGGATCACTAAATTGCGCAGTTTGGTTTATTTTTCTATATTTCTCACAGGAGACGCAGTGGTTCCCGTGGCAAACTGTGGCATTAAGGAGTATAATTCCAATCCCAAGGAACGGATCCCGCTGCGGGAGTACATCAGATACTGGAGGGATTACTCTGAGAACGGCTGCCGCTCTCCCAGGGGGTGTCTGTATCTGAAAGACTGGCACATGCGCAGGTACACGAACAAGTGACCCCCCCAAGCCTTCACAGTCAATACCAGCTTCTTGTTTAAAGGGGTATTATCATAAACCGAGCACATAGCCGTTCAAAAGTTTGGGGTCACTCAGCTGTTTTTGTGGAAACCACAGAAATTTCTGTCTGTAACGTAATTACAAAAAGGGTTTCTAACCATCAATTAGCCTTTTCATTGGAACACAGGAGTGATGGGAGTGATAAAGGGCCATTGGAACATAGGAGTGATGGGAGTGATAAAGGGCCATTGGAACATAGGAGTGATGGGAGTGATGAAGGGCCTCTCTACGCCTATGAAAAGATCAGCCACAATAGCCCTTTACACCATTAACCCCGTTCGCGCTGGATTTCTGATTACTTTCATGTTATTTTAATGGGGAAAATTTAATTTTTTTCCAATACAAAGAAATTTCTATGTGACCCCAAGGCTTTGAACCGCAGAGTGTATGAAGTCCCCGCTTTCGCACATCACTGGCGAGGCAGAGCGCACCAAAGGAATTCTATTTCCCTGATGGAGCTTTCTGACTTTCTTTATCTTCTCACCTGGGTGACATCATGGCTGCCTGTTCTTCAACGCCGCCGCTGTGTAGAGGAGAGAGATTCCCCTTTAATGAAATAACCCCGCAGTTGCATTGATAGCCCTTTCTTCCCTCTCTAGAGAGTTCCCAGACCGCGCCGTGTACAGCACTCCCGAGTATTTCTCTTCGGATTGGCTGAACGAATATTGGGACTTCATTGATGGAGACGACTATCGCTTTGTCTACATGGGACCCAAAGGTTCTTGGTACGTTTCCTGCTCCTTTACAATAAAATTTGTTTTTTTTATCTTTACTGAGAGGGTGGCAGATAAGTGGAACAGCCTCCCAGCAGAAGTGGTAGAGGGTAATACAGTGAGGGGATTAAACATGCATGGGATAGACATACGGCTCCTGAATCTAAGACGAGAACAACGACTGATTAAGGTTTGAGTATTTACAGCAGGGATAACGGGCAGTCTAGGTGGGCCGCATGGGGCCGATCACATTCTATGTTTTTTAATTAATTGAACAGGATGTAGAGTCGCTTAGATCTCCAAGAGCTGCATTTCTGTTAATGTTTTGGACACTGAAGGATCGCGATATCTTCTAAAAACTCAGGACTATTTCCAGCTTTTGGTGTTATTCCCCATTCTGACCAGTAGATGGCAGTCATCACATTCTTCTCCAATTATTATTATTATTATTATTATTTATTGTTTTATATAACGCCATCAAATACCGTAGCGTTTGACATACAGACGAGCGACACGTCAGAAAGGCATTAACGATGTCCGGCCTATAGTTAGGTTTTGATAAAAAATGTAGTTCTACTAAATGGTGCGTCAATAATTACCGGCTGAAACGGCGGCGAGACGGAGTCTCTTAAGTTTAATATATAAAGTAACCGTTATTGAAAGTAAGAAACATTTTTTTCCTTTTATGTGCTTTTTTTTCAGTAACCCGTCGTGTTTTTTTTCTTTCTTTGGGTCCAGGACCCCGTTCCACGCCGATGTCTTTCGCTCGTTCAGTTGGTCGGCCAACGTCTGCGGTCGTAAGAAATGGCTGCTGTTCCCCCCGGGGCAGGAGGAGCATCTCCGAGACCGTCACGGGAATCTGCCGTACGACGTGACATCGGCTCCGCTTCACGATCTCAGCTTGTACCCAAACGCACACAAGTGCTGCGCGCCCCTCAGCGTCATACAGGAACCGGGGCAGATGATCTTCGTTCCCAGCGGCTGGCACCACCAGGTCTACAACTTGGTGAGGAGAATGCGGGGTCCGCAAATGGAACAAAAACATAACTTTACATACTTTATAGATTAAAGAGGAAATCCCAGTAAAAAATATATTTTCTCCACGTGGATAACCCCCCAGCGCTGTATACAGTAATATAACCCCCCAGCGCTGTATACAGAATAACTCCCCGGCGCTTTATACAGTAATATAACCCCCTCGCTGTATACAGTAATATAACCCCCAGCGCTGTATACAGTAATATAACCCCCCAGCGCTGTATACAGTAATATAACCCCCAGCGCTGTATACAGTAATATAACCCCAGCACTGTATACGTAATTATCCCAGCGCTGTATCAGTAATATCCCCTAGCGCTGTATACAGTATATACCCCAGCGCTGTATACAGTAATATAACCCCAGCCGCTGTATACAGTAATATGACCCCCAGCGCTGTATACAGTAATATAACCCCCCAGCGCTGTATACAGTAATATAACCCCCAGCGCTGTATACAGTAATATAACCCCCAGCGCTGTATACAGTAATATAACCCCCAGCGCTGTATACAGTAATATAACCCCCCCCTTGCTGTATACAGTAATAATAATTCTCTAGCTGGGTAGGGAAGCCCCGGACCCTTGTTTAGTTTCTATAGGATTAATGGAGTGGCATGGGGGGGGCATATATGTTATCATTGTGTAATAATTAGGGGGATTTCTAATAACCCCCAAGTGCTGTAATCAGGAATAATCCCAGCGCTGTATACAGTAATGTTGGTCTCCCTTTATCTGCAGATCTGGAGGCGCCGTTGCTGTCAGTCATGTGATATTTTGGGTGACTTTCCCGGCTCAAACACCACACTGAGCTGACGCTTTATGGCGATGCTAATGAAGTCCGTCCCTCCATAGACTTCAATTAGTCAGAGAGTCCGGCTGGGAGATTAAGAGTGAGCCATTCTATTGTTCCCCACAGGCAGTATGATAAGGAGTCTCATACAAATGGCGAATATGCAGATGCGAGGGATTAAAAATGTGTTTTAGTTAAAATTCTGCTACCTTGAAGAGGCGAAAATCCCTCCGTTTAAAGCTCCAAAGCAGGACAGAGCCACGAGGATGGGGATCACGGAGGAAAATTGTCTGAGTGTTTGATCAGCAAAGCTCTGAAATGAAATAACATTTCATAAATAAATCAAACATAAAATAAATAAATCAGACATAAAATAAAATAAATAAATCAGACATAAATAAAATAAATAAATCAGACATAAGTAAATCATACAGGTTCCCGGGACGCGCCGTGTTAATAAATGGTGGTTTTTAGGGCAAAATGGATCAGCAGCTTGAGTTTGTTTCCAGATCATTAAACGATCTCCACGCTTACCACGGCCACGGCCTCCGAGGCCAGAACCTCGTCCACCGTCAGGACCGCGAAGTAGGAAACGTTGGCGAGGAGGTAGCAGACGGTGACCACGGTCAGGGAGACGATCACGGTTATCGGGATGTTTCTAGGGAAACACAAATCACGTTTATCGGCATCCCAAGTTCTTCACCTTAAACCTCCGGAAAAGAAATCCCGCCTGAAGCATTTTTTATCGATGTTCTGGACCGACATTCTTTCCCAACCAAGCGCAAACAGAGCGTGAGCAAATATTTGCTTGCGCTTTGATCTATTTGGAAGGGAATCGGGGATTTGCCGGAGGGATCGTGTCCTCTGCAGCGCAGAGGTAGTCAAAGAAACTGGTGGTTGGGATGCTGGTGGTTGTGGAGGACTTGTTCTCAGTCCTGCTGGACCATAAAGGATCCCAAGGACCCCAGGGCAGCTACTGGGGGTGGGAAAGAAATAGGTGAAGGAGCCCCCAACGTTGTTCTCGATGCTCTTTTGTTACTTTAAAGGAACTGGGATGTTGAGCGGATTCCGGCTATCGTTGACCGTCTGGTTATCAGGTCTTCTCGAATGTCCAGCTTGGAACACGTGCTGCCCGCCGGCGTGTAGAACCCTCCATCACCACGGTTCATCCGTGTCATGGGTACCTGGTTTCCTTTTACTCCTGGGCTACATTCTAGATTCTGAAGGCGCCACATTCTAGA
>VKOC01000006.1:809397-819922 GCA_009364415.1 Spea multiplicata
CACACACATATCTACACATCATACGCACACACACATATCTACACATACATACGCACACACACACATACACATATCTACACATACATACGCACACACACACATACATATATTGTCAGGTATTGTGTAGGTGACCCCGTGCTGAGCTCAGCCATAAGCGCTGCAGTCTCTTTCCAGCCAGAGCCACCACATACAGTAATAGATCTCTAAATCCAATTTATAAAGGGCGCCAGACGTAAACGCCGTTGTTTTTGTTTGGAAAAGCATTTTAGAAACCGATATCCCCGACTCCCGCGGCCTGCGCTCAGTAATGGGTTAAACAGCCATTAATGGAGTAAAAATCCTTTTTTTAAGGGTTTCAAGTAACTCCGGACTCCAGACAAAGCTTTCTAGCTGCGTTTAACTGATTTATTCAGCCTTCGTTATTCTGCTATCGTTACACAAATCCCAGATCTAATGGAACGGAAGCCTCAGAAAATGTGCTCTAAAAATCCGCGTTCTGAACGCACGCAACGTTTTAACCCATTGTTTACTTTCATTATTTTACTTAAAGCAGAAATGAATGCTGATAACGCTCTGTAGGGGCTGAAGTTACGAAGCTCCTCTGAGCGTCTAATAAGTGAAGTTACGTTTATGCCGAAATATTATCCGTTACTTTTAATTTTAGTAACATTTACATTTCATGTTGCTTTTTAATCAAACAGAAAAGGTAATTTCCCATAATATAGGGCCTATTATTTTCTTATTATTTATCTGTTTATATAGCATCGCCATATTCCGTAGCGATGTACAACACAGAATTCTACCCTGACCCCACTTGGTGATGAGATTTTCAGGATGCAGGATTGTAAAATTAGGGATGGAATGTGAGGATCTTTTACTTTACCGAAAGGGCGGTGGATAAATGGAATAGCCTCCCAGCGGAAGTGGTAGAGGGTAATACAGTGAGGGGATTAAACATGCATGGGATAGACATACGGCTCCTGAGACGAGACCGGTGTTTCCAACAACCTTCACTGGAGAATGAAGCTGTTTGGGTATTTTCACAGCAGGTGGACCTGGTTTAACTCTACGGGGTTAAATAGCGGGATCAATTGAGACGGAGACTCCAGAGACTCCATAATTACTGATAATTAGAGGCTGGCCAATCCCGTCTGCCGTATGTTATGAGATCACGCAATGTAGGATTGTGAAGGATTAGGGTAAACGTCTTTAACTCTTTACGTATCTAATCTTTCGACGTCCCTTTTGATGACAGCAGATGGCTTTTCGTCTATGGAAAAAATATCCAGTCATCTTATCTTTTGTTGGATGATCCATTAATTAGGAGATAGAAGGCGCTAGAAGGTGGTGAATGCCGGGCGCCGCCTGTTTTCCCCGGATAAACTCCATTACATGGCGTCTCTGCGGTGGCTGGCGGCCTCATCGCGCTGCGTTGCGTCAGGGGTTAATGGAATCTTTACATCAGGAAATGCTACAATGTATCGAAGGAGGATCTCGGTGCGGAGGCCACACGATAAACTCAGGGAGCGTATAATCAAATAACAGGACATGGCCAGGGCGGGCGGCAAAGAGTCAGAGTCAGGGTCAGGCAGGGGTCTGGAACGGACATGGAGAAGAATCATCTTTCCGGGATGTTCCGGGGGATTATTACGGAGTGAATCCGCTACAATCCTCTAGAAAAGGGCAGACTGCAATCCATGAAGTGCTATCATCGTGAATCTTGGGCCCCGGTTCAGTTTATTTATTTCAGGCTTCGTCTTTTGTGCAAAAGGGAATTTTTTTTTAAAATGCTAGTATCTGATTAAATTTAATATTTCTAAAAATATAATCTAGAATAACCCCCCGACTCCTTATCATACTGCCTGTGGGAAGCAATAGAACGCCTCAGTCTTAATCACCCAACCAGAGTCTCTGACTAATGAAAATTCTATGGAGGAAGGGACTTCAAACGGACTTCATTAGCTTCGCCATAAAGCATCAGCTCAGTGTGGTGTTTGAGCCGGGAAAGTCACCCAAAATATCACATGACTGACAGCAACGGCGGCTCCAGATCTGCAGATAAAGGGGGTTTATTGGGACAAAATGAGATAAAAACAGGTTTTTGTCACCGACAGACATTACTGTATACAGCGTTGGGGGTTATTAATAATATTAAAATCCATTTGTCCTAAAATTCTATGGATCAATACTATGCCAAGTAAATACCGGTATTTATAAAAAAAATAAACCAGGAATAATACATTTCCCGGAAACCTACAACAGATACAACTCAGTTACTTCATGCGAGGAGAATTCTCCAGAAGTTATCTTCGGATTCCGAGCCAAAGAGTCGTATCAATGGCCGATACTATGCGGGACAAAGCACCGGCTCTTTACTCCGACTTCAGGCCGCCAACAAAAATAACGAACCAACTCCAGCCCGTCGAGTCCTCATAAAACGGCTGCCGCCGCCGGTACGGGCAAACCTTCCGCTTCCAAACGTCAAGGTCAAACGCAAGCCAAGTAAAGTCAATATTGTCTAAACAGTTCATGCATTTTATATTGGAAAATTGCTTAGAGGAGGACATGGAGGCTAAAAAACCTTAAAAAAAACCCAACGCTCTTCAAACCGTAAGAGATTCGGATTTTCCTGTAAATAAAATCATGTTCTTCGGTATCGAGCTTTGCCGACGGCCCCACGGACGCTCTCTCTCTCTTTTCAATTCATTATTCAGATATCCCCTCTTTTTTTGGAGAGAACGTCGTTCCAAAGTGGTTTGAAAACCTGGATCTTGCTCTGTTTTCGGGAAATGTTCCCCCCCCCGCCCCGTTCTGTGCAGCCTGTTGTTTGGTGAAGGGATTTGTAAGAAAATTTAAATTTTCACTCATGTCCACCACGCAAATCAGTTTTCGGGGCATTTAGGTTTAGTTTTTGGGGCAATTTGGGGCATTCTCACTAAAACGTCCCCATTCTTCACGTTATGTGCTCATGATGCTTGAACTTTCAGACCAGAAGAATTCAAGCAGGAGAGGTTCCATTTCTCGTATTTCCGCCATCGATATCATCGGCCGGGGTCTATGGAGTCCTGTCCCCCGTTTTGTGGCCGGGAACCGCAGCCCACTGGACCCGCTTCCCTAGGCCTTGGCCTAGCCCTAGGCCCAGGGTACATTACTGTCTTAAAAGGACATATATGTAAATGCATTAAATAAAGGCCATATATTACTTATAATAATTATTATGGAGTCTGCCTCTCCTTATTTCCAAATACGTTCTGAAGTTCTCTCCCTAACATTACAAAGGCCGCCTCAACCAATCAGCAACAATCAGCAGAGATTGAGATAACTTAATGAGGAGGGATAACCCTGTCGATCCTAAGAACAGGAAGTAAAGATGGCCGTTCCCGTGGTAACCACATAATGTACAAATAATATGGTACAAATATCATTAAGTAGGTGTAGTTAGTGTCTAGAATTTTAAAATCTGAAATTTAGAAAATTATTCCAAATATTGTGTTAATAATTTGCTTATTTTATTTATTTTTTTCTTTTTTGGAATAGCTGTTTACCTTAATCTTTTATTACGGTGATAATTATTTCTAATCTGTTTGTAAAACTAATAATTGATTGATTTTGGCCAAATACTATGTCTGTGCATCACTCCCGACAGATTCAATACTTTGTTTACGGGCTTAAAACGACGTACAGAATCCAGGACACCATAATTGCATGAAATTACACAAAATGAGAATTTTCAAAGATTATAATTTTTACAACGCGATGAAACGAGGGCTGCCAGGTTTTTCTGTTTGTTTTCTGCTCTTGAATATTACATTATGCGTCGCGCCCCTGAAGACATTTTCATTAGGCAGAACCGAGCCAAGTGAAATCTCTGTTACAACACTGCTTATCTTGTGCTCCGCAGAGGTCGCGTTTCAGGGTTTACAAACTTCTGCGAAATGTTTAGCTGGGAGGGAAAGTATAAAAGCGAGATTGTGAAATATGACATTCCGCAGAGTTACCCACTTGCCGAGTGCAAGGGAATCACTAGAGAAAAGCCCTAAACACGAAGCCCGACTGGCGGCCGGATTTAAGAAATGACGATAAAGCCCGGAGGAACGAGCCAATTGGAACGGAAAAATCATATTATATGTTATATGTTATATTTCATAATTATCTGCATCCCGTCACGATATTTCTACAAGAAATATTTCAATATTTGTAAAATAACCCAATAATTTGTAAAAATGTTATTGAAATGGCTTATATTGTCAAGATATATATTTTCCCATGAAGATCAGCTTTGCAATTCCCATTAAGAATACATTTAATTAAAAAAATAATAATAATTAATAATGAAAAATAATTTTAATTTAGTTTGCCTCTAAAAAAAAAATATTTAAAATACGGAAATATACATTAAAAGTTTAAAAAAATTACTTTGAATCATATGGGCAAAAAGAGCGTTCCTGCTGATTGCATACCACCCAACAGTCCTGGTTTTTGACAAACAGTCCTGGTTTTTAATACGTTGCTGTAGTAATATGATACGTTTTGACATTTTGCACCAGAATCACCAAAAATGGTTACACTGCAAAAGCTGTGTATTTAGCACACTAATGACATTCAAACCAGGGCACTCGAGGATTCTATAACATTCCTGCTAATTCTAGATTGTAGGCTCCTTCGAGCAGGTCCTACTCACCTTTTATTTCTGTGTTATGTTATGTGATGCACTACTTGATATCCTGTCTTAACTACTGTACAGAGACATGGAATATGACGGCGCTATATAAATCAATAAATAATAATAATGATAATTATATCCTTAAAACCACCTGTAGCCACCTTATGGCCATCAATGGATGCATTCATTAGTTTGGCCACTAGATGGCAGTCACACGTCACTGAAGTACATCTATACATTGTGTCCGGCGCAGACCGGGATCTATAGGTTCGATGTCCGATACTTTACTTTGCGATGCGTAAGGTCGGCGTGCCGAATTATAGCTCGTTCTGTACCTGTTTATACAGGACTGTTGATTGCTTTACAATAATAATATAAAATGCAAATGCAAATGTTTCTATAACTTTAGACATTTGAGTTCCAGAGAGGTAATAGTAACCATTTTTTGCAATATAGGTCTTATTTGCTGGAAAAAAGTGTCCAGTTTTCTCATTAAATAAGTAATATTCCAAAATATTGCATTTCGCAGTTAAATACGTCAAATTGAACAAAATTAAGTTCATAGATTAAAATAAGTTATATATATATATTAAAAATTCACCTTATGTGTATATCATAGGAGTAGCAATCTTCCTGTTTTCTCCACCAAAACGACTCATGTTCCCTACTGCCCACAACAACGAGACTGTGGGAAAAAAATGGGATTGTTGGGAGATATAGAAATTGTTCTTTAAATGAAATGGTGTAAATAAAATCCATCATTCTTCATCCTAACGCCCCACTCAGTTACACAAATAGCTAGAAATACCCTACGGTGGAAACATTGCTTCTCGCTTCCCTGCCTCTAACCACATCCCCAATACAAAATTACCCCCCCTTTTGACCATTTCAAATGGTGGGTGGGGTATGTTCCTGAGATTGTTCCCTAAATTTGTGTTTCTTTCCCAAATTCACCCAATTTAATTATTTTTAATTATATTTAATTATTTAAATTTAACAGAGTGGGTTTTTAGCATAAAATGAGGTTAAAAAATTGTCTGGAACGGCCAATTATCAAAGTACAACTTAGAAGAAAACAGGAACCAGAGAAGGAATCGCATTCATTGTCATCCCTCTGCCTGTTCATAAAATCGCACAAGTCCGGTTTAAAAATATAAATGGATGAGATCATAACGCCGCCATTATTTTAATTGTATTAATTGTTATTAATTATTTGAGTATTTTTTCATTCGAATTTTGATACTTAAGGAAACATGAAGGGAATGTTGGGTTCACCTTGTATGTCCTCTCATAATACATCAATTATCATTTTATGTAGACTCAGATTACAGCGATTCACACTTACATCATGTATTCATTTTAGACCTGATCTCAAGTTACATCAGAGGCTTTTAATTATTATTATTATTATTTAGTTATTGTTTTTATATAGCGCCATTATATTCCACAGCTCTGTAGAATGAAATATTAAGTATATCTTTCTCTTTATTATGGTTTTTGACCCATAAGGATAAGGATGCCCCCCATGTTTCTTTCCCTTCTCTACCTTCCTCCCCTGAGTGCTCTTTAGCAGGACCAAGAAATGGAGGTGGTTGTAGCCCCTCTCCAACAGTTACTTCCTAGTGTTCCGCATGTCATATACTGTGGGGCACTGGGCTATGACATCATAAGTCAGCACTTGCTAAATGTTGGTGGGCCCAGCACTCAAAGGAGTAAGCGTTAGGAGAGGTCAGACCTCCACCTCGGGACTTTTGAAGGGGCTGAAAGAGCCTCTAAAGTAAGCCAGAGAACATGACATCATGGTTTTGGCCCATACAGAGTACACGGATGTTCAGCTCTCACGCGGATACTAATGTTGGGTCGAAAAACAGCTAAAAATAAAAGCTCTAAATTCAAAAATCTGCTTCTCGCTCCAGGCGCCCACAGAGCCGCCCAAAAAGAAGCCGGATCCCGTGACGTCCGAGACGGTGGTTTTCTGGGGCCTTCGTCTCTGGCAAGTTATCGGAGTCTTTGCCATCTTTGTTCTAGGAGTCAGTAAGTTACATTTTATTAAGAATAATGATTATGAATATTACCGTCATTATTTTGTGATTTGCTGGGAATTCTCGCGGAACTTCCTGCAGTTACTCGAATTATTCTGGTTTCATAGAAAACCGGATACAATGTTCCAGCTGCACAGATTTATAGCGAAAGGCCAGGTTGTGGAGTCTGGATTTACTAAAACACGGAAATGAGGATCTGTACTCGCGAAAAAAACATATAAAATAGCAATAATGTAATGATTGTTGTAATATTTTGCTCTCCTGCTGATTATCTTTAACCTGAGGACCTTTTCCTGGCCATGCGCGCATATTGTGTTCTATTTTTGCATTTTATCCGAACCATGAAGGGCCAACCCCAGGTAGAGCTGGCTAAATCCACAAGATGCCCTGTATAATGCATAGTTCAATCAGTGAGATGCCCTGTATAATGTATAGTTCAATCAGTGAGATGCCCTGTATAATGTATAGTTAAATCAGCGAGATGCCCTGTATAATGTATAGATGAATCAGTGAGCCGGCCCTTGTATAATATATAGATAAATCAGTGAGCCGGCCCCAGTATAATGCATAGGTAAATCAGTGAGATGCCCTGTATAATGCATAGGTAAATTCATAATCCGAAGTGAAGTTGGGGAGGGAGGAGTATAGGACGTGACTGCTTGTGTTAAATGATGTGAGAAGCAGGGCTACCATCAGAATTCTTGGGGCCCATTACAGGCTTAAAGTCTGGGACCCGATGTCCCTCACATCACCCCGTCCAGTGTCCACCCCATTACCCAACCCACCTCTACCTTATAATCAGCACACATATGAGAGCAAGAGTGACCCTAAGGTTAGTGATGATACCCTTCGATACCCTCCATAACTAATATTCATACATACTGACACCCACTGAATAGAAAAAGGCCCTCCTCAAACTGGTCAGACGAAGCTGGAAGCGTCACATTGTCCAAGATGTTTATTATATGCTGAAGCATTAAGATCTTCCTTCACTGGAAGTAAGCGACCCAAACCCTGATTCCAATAATTAAGAGGTGCGTCCCAATACTTTTGTCTATATCGTGGCGCACAAAGCAAGGTCCACTTAAAATGATCAGTGACACATGAAGACCGTTCGTTTTCCCCCAAAAGTATTGCCTTACGGGGTAAGTATAGGCAGATTCCTATGTATCAATATGTAAAAGAGATCCATAGACTGACGAAACAAGATTACAAATAAAAAAGAAATGCAATGAGGATAAAAAAACATAAAGCGACTGTAATACAGCTCTGTGCCTGTAGATGGCAGCAAAAACACATCGTAAAATCCTACCCGCAATAACAAAATATTTCGCTAACGCAAAACAATGGAAGGAGGTTCAATTAAAAGAAAAAGAATGTTTTCTAAAGACCGAGCTTAATCTATGCCCGTTTCATCTTTTTGTTTAAATTAGAACAAGCATGTAGAGAGTTTAGTTCATTGTTTCACAAGCTGCATCATTTCACATCCTTTAAAACCTTTTACGAATCCGAAGAACAGGATGTTTTGGCTGCTCTTTTATA
Organism: Spea multiplicata; assembly: GCA_009364415.1. NCBI lineage: Eukaryota > Metazoa > Chordata > Amphibia > Anura > Pelobatidae > Spea > Spea multiplicata. Next base: position 817,645 of record VKOC01000006.1, read on the forward strand.
TAAATATTGTAAATATTGTGAGATATCGCTGTTTTATGTCTTCCTTTGTTTTTAGTTAGAGTTTTATAGATAACAGAAATGTAAAATAAACGTCTAATAATAAATTGCCCTTGTGTTTAACTTTTATTTGTAATTTTTTTCGAATGAAAATGCTGGGTCACGAAAGTATTTTGAGGATGAAGATGGCGGGGAGGGCTGGTAATCGGCTCTGGCGAGATCCAGAGAGTTCCTTGGTATGCGTAAAAGCAGCTGTATGATGTCACAGAAGTGGGTTTTTTTTGCATCAAGCTGCCCCAGTTGCCAAAGATGAGATCGTTGAGCCACAGGGGGTGCTTCCTGGAGCCAAACTGTTCCACACTAGAGATCTTAACGAAAAAATAGTTTTTTTATGACCACAAAAAGCCCTGAGAAACTTACTCATAACAGACATACTTAGTAGACTTGGGCTAATGGACCAAAATGGCCCTTTCGGTTGGGACAAAATTCTCTCATGCTCTCACACCCTCTCTCGCACTCATTTACTCTCTCTCATACTCTCATTCATGTTCTCTCACATTCTCATTCATTCTCTCTGTCAATGTCTCCCCACCTTTTCCATTGACTTCTTCTCCCCACTATCTGCTCCATTAATCAGGCCTCCCAGAGCACTTCCTCAAGTGGGCAGAGCCACTGGGCACTTCTTCTCCCCCATTGGCTTCCGCACCCATCTTTTTCCGCAAAGCTGACTGCATTATTCTGGCCTCGCGGAGACGGAGTACTTCTGCAAAAGGGCAGAGCCACGGGGACAGCCTCTCCCCTGTTCCTCCTGTCGAGGGAGAGGGTTTGCCGGAGGCTCTGCCATTTTGGGGGAAGTGCTCCAGGAGGCAAGGTTAATGACGCGGATACCGGGGAGAAGTGGGTAAAGAAAGAAGACAGAAAAGGCAGGAGAAGAAGCTGAGCTGCGAGAAAGGAGACAGGGACATGGAAGCGGTCGTACGTCTGGACACCGCTGGTCAGGCTGCGCAATGTCACAATGGGTGACATTATGAAGTCATAGGAAGCTCCTCCCCCTTTTCATCATGTATGGCCCCCAGCATACTAACTTACTGGCAGCCCCACTAAATTGGATATCAACAGTCAGCATCTAACACCTAAAAGCCTGGCCGTCAGGACTCTCCTGGTATATTTCTGACTGTTGTCAGGGATGATTACATATGATATGGGGCACAGCCTTCAGTCAGTCATGGGCTTCTGTAAATGTAACCGCATTATGAGGTCATTAACACGTTCACACGGTAACATTTGTATGAATCTTCTAACTCAATCTCGCAAAGTCTTACATTCCACTGGGCTATTCACCTCATTTTATTTTTCAAGTACGCATCGCATCCATTTTGGGAATCTTCTCACGTGGAATGATGCTACTTGTATGGAGACATCTAAACTTAGCCCCACAGCCATACAAGGGAACTCTCAGGGTTTTTGCCCCAGTCTCAGGGTGAAGGGGTAGATTCTAAGTGTCACACAGTCTGGAACTGACTCCTTCCTACTTACCTAACTGTCATCATATACAGTATAAGATTACCATCTGGTGTTTATGGTACCAATCTGTTATGGTTGAAATCCCTGCTTGAATGCAGGTGACTCAATTATGTACATCTTTAAATAATGACAATTCATGAGGGCCAGTATTAGAGCCACTTGGGTAACACATTTCGCAAATCACTACATACGATCTCTACAATTGGCTTAATAGTTAAGCACGTTTAGAAAGTTTTTAAGAATGCCTATAACTGCTCTTTGGACCCCAAAACAAAATAACAACAAAGACTTTGGATGAGGTGCCTTCACAACACAATTTGAGTGCACAAAGCTTCACAACAACACGACAACTGAAGAGCCTTGTGGTCAAATGAGCAAACCAAGCTGTCAACTAAAGTTGTGATTTAGAGTCCTGGTGTCCTGGGTCATCATCTGTTTTTTTGTCTCCGAATGCCTTTTTGGATTTTCGGCATCAAAATCTGAGGATTTCTGCCCAGGATACAATAGCACAGCTGTGACTAAGAAAGAACTACACCGAGGGCCACACTCACTTCTCTTATTTGTCCAGAGGGTCTCGCTCCTGATCGTTCAACTTGAGACTTGTATAAGGCTTGCTTGGTGGAGTTTGGATGGTGGAAAGAAGCCCAACGGTACGATATTCCAGTACTTCACCCTGCCTTCACCCAAGGCCAGGGCCGGCCCTACAATGAAGCCGACTGGGGCAATTGCCCCAGGCGGCACTTTAGAAGGGGCGGCA
>VKOC01000006.1:827925-839164 GCA_009364415.1 Spea multiplicata
AAATATACATTTATATGATCCCCTGTGTATTTGGACAATTATATGTATTATATTATTTATTTAACCATTAAGGTACCATAGGATGAACAACCCTTTTTGGTTTTGAAATTTGATGGGTTTATGGAACGCGCCGGCGCTCAAACAGTTAATCAAAGGCAAACATCCAGAGAATAAGCCCAAAGTAGGGTCATTCTGCTGCGTTTATCCCCCCAGAATTACATTATTTTTAAAATTGCAGACAAAAAAGCCCTTTTACCACTCAGAACTATTTTTAGGCTGACATTTGCTCTTGCGTCTTAATAAACTCATTTAGTTTGGCAAAATCAGATATTTTTGTGCGCCTTGGCCAAAAAGGCCAGGAATAAGAGAAAAAATCAGCAGTGTTTAAAATCCAAGTCTCCTTTCACACGCCTTTAACCCTTCATGTGACAGCCAGCTATGTTTGTGTTGAAATACGTTGTGTGTTGATAACACACAACCACATTCTTGTCCTATGCTTAACATCAGGAACGCGATAACTTAATGGGGAGGAATAATCATGCAGATACCGAGAACAGGAAGTTAAGATGGCTGCTCCCATGACGGTATTCACTAAAGTGAAAAAATCCTCTGATATGTCTTATTAACAAAGTTGCGTTTTATTCATGGAAATAAAGGCCCTTTTATAACTGTCCGCCTCTATTCCAATTCTCTCCTATTTATATAAAAAATAGCAATCATATTTTTTAAAAGTTTGCTTTGGCAAAACAAGATATGTGCAACTTTTTTAAGCCAGATTTTAGAAAGATGAAAATGAAATTATTTTTCTTAAAAAATAATGTATTCATTGTTTGCAATACCCTATGCCAATATTCAGCATATTGGGGTAACTATCCTATCTACATGCGAAAATAATTAGTTATTATTAAATAATAGTAATAATAATAATAAATTATTATAAATTTATTATTAATAATAATTCATTATTACTATTATTTATTATTATTAATAATTATTATTATTTAGATTTAATAGATATTACCCCATATAATTAATTAATTAATAATAATAATTTATTATTATACTATTATATAAATATTACTCTACTTCTAAGTGAACAGCCTCCCAGCAGAAGTGGTAGAGGGTAATACAGTGAGGGGATTAAACATGCATGGGATAGACACATACGGGCTTCCTGATATCCAGACGAGACCAACGACTGATTAAGGTTTGAGTTTTTACAGCGGGAAAAACGGGCGACTAGATGGGGGGCCGGATGGGGGCCGATCCGATGGAAAATTCTAGTTTCAATAAACAATTTATCAATAACTGTCAAAGAGACGGAGCTCAATCAATCAAAGAGTATCATCAATCACAAACACTACCAACAACTGCCCGACAGCCTCCACCGGATCTGCTTTTTTCTGGTAGGGGTTAATTTGTGTTTGGAAATATATCTATTTAACATCATTATAAATAATCATTTTAGGTAGGTCCTGCCATTTAAATATCATTTATTCTACAGGTTACGGCAGCTTTGTTGCTCTGATCAGAAGGAGATGAAATGTTCCTTGCGTCGTTATGATGATCATAATTCACGCTAACACTTTGCTTTTTTTTTTTATTTCATTATAACCTAATTAAACTTACAATGTAATGTAAAGATTAATTAGGGTTTAGGTCATTATAGTATCATTAGCGCTGTAAAATAATTATCACGCGCGGCGTATTATAATCCGTAACCACGCAGCGATTGGGAGACGCGGTTATAAACGGAGCTTTAGAATTCCGCATTTATAAGAAAGAACATCGAGACGCGTTGCTACGAAGTATCCGTGTGGCGTCACCCCCATCTAGGACCGTCCTAGGTTTGAGGTTTCTGTATCGTTCAAGCCATTGGTTAGAAGATCCGGGTCGTACCTTGAAGATATTTGGAGAGATATTAATAATTTTTTTTTTTTTTTATCATTTCAGTGATGGAAAAAATTGATATATTTGGAAGAAATTGTAATAGAGTGGAATGATAAAAATGTAGAGTTTCATTTAAAACATTACTCTGGGACACTGATTTCAGTTACAGGACACCGCAGCCATTTCTTTTCAAAGAAAAAAGGAAAGAGATTGTTGGGATTTGGGGTCTTTGGCCGGTTTTGATTCGCGTTAAAAGAGGTTTAATGACTGCAGGAGTAACCGGGCCAAGTTTTAATTGCGTCTCCGGTATATCGATGGTTAAAAGGAGATGTTCCACATAACTGAAACATTCATTACACCCTCTGGCATGTTAATCTAAGAAATCATGGAAGATTTATCATTTTTATATTTAATTACACAAAAAAATACAGCGACATTTAGAAACCTGCTACCTGTCGGCAGATCGGCCCCAGCCGGCCCCCAATGTAGTCGCCCGTTTCTCCTGCTGTAAAGACTCAAACCTTAATCAGTCGTTGGTCTCGTCTTAGATTCAGGAGCCGTATGTCTATCCCATGCGTGTTTAATGCCCTCACTCTATTACCCTCTACCACCTCTGCTGGGAGGCTGTTCCACTTATCTACCACCCTCTCAGTAAAGTAAAACCTCCTTTCATTCCATCTCAGTCTCTGACTCTCTAGTGTTAGATTCTGGCCTCTTGTTGTAGTTTTTCTCTTCCTCTGAAATAAAAACTTCTCTCCCCTCCCCTTTTTATCTCTCTCTTTTTTTTTCTCCCCCAAGACCGCTTAGTCTTCTCTGATCACTTTTTTCTTGCAAAAAAGGATTAAAAACCCCAAAAAGCCTCCCTTTATGACGCGCTCTATCGTTACGGTTGTTTGTCTATAAAGTTTTTTCTGCGATTTTTTTTTTTTTTTGCGGAATATGAAATATAAAAGCAAACAAAACATGAAAAATCGCCAGACTCCAAACCTGTTCTCTCGGAATATACATTATCTGCGCTAACCTTTTGCTTTATTACGAAATGATCACCAAAGTTTAATTAAATGTTTAACATAAAGACGAATGGGCAACGGGAAAAATATGGAACCATTAAGGAAAACGAACGGTGAGGAGCGATTATCATGCGCGCAGGGTGATTCATTAGGTGGACGCCTCACAGCTTAATTAAGCAGAAATGAAGTAATGTTGTATTATTTGAAATTGTGGCTTGAAATATATCGGAGAGGGGGGGTAATAAATGAAGACATTCCGTTCGTAACACTTTATTACTCGTCTTGCTACATTTTCCATATTTAAATCCTGCCGGGGGTGATGTAAAAAAAAAAAATGGCCGATATATCACAAGAAAATTCAAATGGTCCTCTTCTTCTTCTTCTATTCCACATGTTAATCTTATTGTCAATTTAACCCGTTAATGACAAAGCCTGTACATGTACGGACTCAAAATGCATTGTTTTCAATGGGTTTAGGGACGGCCCATTGTCCTTAAGGGGTTAATTTAGTGTCAATTTATCGTTATTTTCACTCTGTATTGTAATAGCGCTACGAAATCCTCTGGAGATCTGTTAATAGAATGTAAGGCGACGCGTATAAAAACAGATAAAATTAATGGCCTCCGTAGGGTTTGGAAAGAGACCTTCAGAAAGAGAAGCCGACCACACCAGTCACACCAGTCCCACCAGTCACACCAGTCCCACCAGTCACCTGGATCCCGCTGTATCCGCCATAGAAAATGATGTTTCTGGACTCCAGGCCAGACTGGGGATGAAAAACTGGAAAAACCTCTACCCTCCCCCAAAACGTGCCGTTAACCATAACCCTTAACACTAAGTACCCCTGCGGCCTTTGGACACGTTGGGTGGTGTGGGAAGTAGAAGACTTAGGGAGAGATTAATGTCGTAACGAAAAAAAAAGTATTTATCAGAGAAAATCGCCCACCAACAATGATGAGAATTATAATGATTCTTCCAGAATAGAAAACATTTATATGATTGTACACAAAGAACCCAAAAAACATAAAATATCCAAATTAAACATGAAACAAAAATATAGAATCTTTTCACCTCCTCAGGTCACACTTTATATTAAAACAAAATTACAAGCGAATTAAGGAGGACGTTTTAACTGGGGGGGGGGTAGTGACGGCAATAAACGGAAACTGGAAATGAAGAAGGAGAAGAAGAAAAAGGAAAGGCAGAATGGAAGCAGAACGGAAACGTCTAATTCGCCGGGTGAACCATCTCATCTTCTTCTCTGAGGACCGGCAAAGACCTGTGAGGTTTAGACTGGACTTGGCCAGAAAGAGTTTGAAGATTTTCAGAAGAGCCTAAGGAAAGAAAGCAAGAAGAGATAAGAAGAGACGGTTAAAAAAAGGGCAGGAAAGAGGAGAAAGTAGCAGAGCGACAGGGAGTTTCGCGTTGCGTTGCAGTCGTAAAAAACATGGCGGAAGGAACCATTATCCTGGAGATGTCTGCGGGGTCTACTGAGACGGACCGCCTGCTGTAAAGACTCAAACCTTAATCAGTCGTTGGTCTCGTCTTAGATTCAGGAGCCGTATGTCTATCCCATGCATGTTTAATACCTTCACTGTATTACCCTCTACCACTTCTGCTGGGAGGCTGCTCCACTTATCTACAACCCTCTCGGTTGGGGGACAGAGTTGGTTATCTTTCTGTCTTTCAGTGAGGGTGGTCTCATTAACCCCTTTTTCCCCAGAATTACTTGCTGGCAAGTGATTCCTCTCTGTAAAACATGGGGCCCATTAACTCACAGACGGAATCTGTTGTACATCCCACATGCTGCAGGGGGCAGCACTTTACAAACATCCAGGAGAAAATGGCTGACGTGGTCCCTTGAGGTGGGCCGGTCGACTCTGATTTAACTATACCTTATACAGGGCTGGCTGAGCCCTTCCTGCATTAGCAGCTCCCAGGGCCGGTCCTTCTTAATGCACAAGTTCTCCTATCATATTTCTTAGTTTAATAATTTTTTCAAGATTTAGTTAAATATATATATATCTATATTTTCCTGCTTGCATGTCTTACACTGGACAAGCAGCTATTAGCCCCCTACTACCTCAGCCTGAGAGCCGTTCCATGCACAAACTGCCTTTTTCATTTCCTAAATAATTACGGTTAAGAGTGAAGCCAGATTTTCATTCAGTTATCTGATTTCGGGAGCGATAAGGTGCAGGAACTGTAATTTTGGTCACTTAGTGCCGCGGAGGAAATTGAGGTTATTGACACAGAATGCACTTTGTAAGCAGTCAGGGTGACTCTGCCCGCTCTCAACAGAAGTCTGGTCTTCAAAAATACAGAGATGCCTCTTAACCCTCGGTGATTTTTTAACGCTTCGTAATTTTATGTCACATAGAGGCGATAAAAAAAATATGATGGGGGTTCAGTAAACCAGGCAGAGATCTGTAGGGCGATTGCATTCAGCCATTTTCCAGGAAGTATACTCATATACTCAGATTTTAAGTGCTGCCCCCTGCAGTATGGGGGGTGTATGAGCACAGAGAAGGGAATCGGTCTCTGTGTTATACCTCCCACACCCTGCGGGGGGCAGCACTTTACCGATGCCAGTCAGTAATGTGTGAAATCTACCCGTGTCCTAGAGAAAATGGCTGAACGTGGTCATCCTAGGCCGCTATTGGCTCAAAGGGAAGGAAAAAGGAAAGAGGGGTATATGCAAAGTAAAGAGGGAGCACAAGGTGGGAAAGAGGGATGTTGTAAAAGGAGAAAGGGGGGCAGGGGAGGAGACAGGAGCATTGACATTTGGAGGGACTGGCTAAGCTGAATAGGGCCACTTGAGAGGTATGATAAGATATATTTTTTAGTCCATTATTACGTTTTCACTTCAGCTTGAAAATGTAAAAAGCTTTATATTTTTTTTAACTTTTTTTCATCAAAATCCTTACAAATTCTGTATGTTGCGGCGAACTCCCTCTATTTCCTCCCCAACATGCCCTTATCCTTATTAGTCTGCCTATTACGAGATTCCATCTGTTCCTGACCGTGCGACGTACGTAGGGCATGAACCTGTAATATAACTCATACAGAGACTTTGTGGTGATCTATGCATGCGCGGTAATTTCATTGAATACCAACAATTGAAATAACAGATGTCTGTCAGCAAAAAATGAGTAGAAAATCGTTCTTTTTTTTCTGAAAAACTGAGATTTCTCTGTTAATTTGTCAGACTGAAACCGACCCTGCGGTTAATCTGAAGCACACAAGGCCCTGTAGCATTAACGATAAAAAGTAAATTCTAGCAATTAAAATGAAATATTGACCTCGGAGCTTTTTGCCAGAAATATGACATCAAATTAGGAATTAATTGAATATTGTCATAGTTATTAATTTGTTGACATTCTATAAAGCTTTTTTTTCTATTTGATTACTTTTGGAATGTTTCGAGTGTACGCGAGTTTAAAAGAGTAGGAAACTCAAAAGTCATGAATCTATGAGATATCTGCGGTATTCCAGAAAAAGGACCCAGTCAAGCCACTAAAGGCTGCAAAATACCCGTCTAACACTGGGGGGGCGCTGCTGCGCAGGAATATATAAACACGCGCCCATCCAGCCACAGGATATTTTGTATTATAGGGGCATCAAAAAATGGTGGAATACTTTTAATTTTTTTGTTTATTTTTATTTTTTTATGGCTCCTTACACTGTTCCTTGAGGGCTTTGTGGATCATCATTGGATGGGCGCTTAAAAGGTAAGATTTTTTTCACTACAGTTTGCACTCAAAGGGTGCTTGGGTGGACCACATCTTGAGAGGAAGAGGGAAAGGTTTTTGTTTTACACTTAACCTTTCCCTTTCCACAGGGCACAAATTGGGGGTCCATACCCCTCCAAATAGTTTTTTATGTATCTTACATGGTGTCACCACAATAAGCATGTGTGTAGGGGAGCACAATTGTCCCTCTTTTCTCTTTAGTTTTGAAAATCTGTATTGTGAGGGGTATTTTAAGTTTTTGCGAGTTTCAGGAAAGGACATAGAGTTTCCTAGAGACCTTTCATGCCCTCTCCTGAAACAAGCAAAATTGAAAGTTGCAAAATCTCGCAAACATCTTGCAAATGAGTTCATGTGTGAGTTGCTTTGCGCATGCTGGCATGCCAGGGTGTGTGGATACAGTCCCGTCTAGTCAGTTGAGTTAACCCTTAACCTGACTGACCGCTCAAAGTCTTGAAAGAGACTTCCCAAATATTAACCCTTTAATTCCCCATCACACGGATTGTATTGCCGTGACACGCTAAGGGCAGCAGCCAAATCGTTCTAATCATGCTAATCCTCATTATGACAATACATGAATATAATTACTTTAAATAAAAAAAATAAAAAGCGTTAATAGCGTCGGCAGGATTACCTCCGGGGATTTCCGTGAGCTCATTTAATGGCGGAACGCTCTCCAGTTTGTCTGCATACTGCTTCCCAGCCTGGCGCTGCGCGTAGCGAGCTTCGATTTCCTTCTTGGTTCTCGGAATCCGGCATTTGAAGATGCAGCAGAGAGTGATGACTTCATGAAAAAGTCAGAAAGCACAAGATCAGCTTTTACAACAAAGATATTCTATTCTAAATGATTTTGTACGTAAATGCTACGTAAATTGTTGGCGCTGTATAAATAAAAGATAATAATAATTAATAATAATTATTGTACCCTTCTTTATCTATGTGCCCCCCTCCTAGTAAAGTAAAACATTCTTACGTCACAGCTAAGCCTCCGACCCTCTAATTTTAGATTCTAAATTCAATTTAAATGAATTCTGTTTTTTCTGGATCCAGAATTAGGAAAATTATCAAGAAAAATGTAATTCAACAACCAACCACCTTAGCCTATCATTAACCCGGCTGCAAGTATTTTCCTCCCTCCAGGTAAAAGCAATTTGTACAGTAAGGGGAGAAATAACTATGATATAGCCAGACAACACATTAGCAGACCTCCAAAGTGTTCCTTTTTTAGCCAAAAATCCCTGTGCCCCAGTAGAGGACTGGTGATTTATGATAATAGAGGTAATGTACAAAATGTGGAAATCAAACGGCCTTCTTTTCTACTTTTTTTGATGATCTTATTCAGTCTTAACTGATAAATACCCACATATATTAATCTCAGCTCAGATGCTGTTCTACCTCCCGTACACTAGGTGGCGCAGGTACTTGCAGTCCGGCAATGAGCAGGTTTGGCCAGAGACAACTCCCGATACAAAATGAAACCCTAACTCTGTCCCGTCTGCTGTTACTTTATATGGATTTAAAACGGTTTAACTTAGTTATTATTAGTAAATAGATTGTACGCTGTTAGTGTGAGCTCAGTCGAGAATAACTGAATAGAATAACCGCAGTGAACACGTTTGTTTTAAGCACTTATATTATGAGGTGGGCAGGGAGTGGCCATTAAAATCCTAACCACACACAGTCACACCTCTAACACACCCCTTGGAACAATTTACCCCGGCATCCTGTCTAGAGGAAAGGGCAGGTTCCTGAGCCGGACATTACTGCTAACCGGATAATATTCACTGAAATTGAATTAAAATGTTTTTTCAATGAGGAAAAAAATATTAAGGAATCCGAAACTAGAGGTCTGAGGTCTAGATGGAATGGAAGGAAGTCTAACTTTATCGAGAGGGTGGTAGATAAGTGGAACAGCCTCCAGCAGAGGTTGGTAGAGGTAATACAGTGAGGGTATTAAACATGCATGGGATAGACATACGGCTCCTGAAAGACGAGACCAACGACTGATTAAGGTTTGAGTCGGTCCTTCAGGAGAAACGGGCGACTAGATGGGCCAAATGGGGCCGATCTGCAGGCAGGTTCTGCTTTTTATCGCATTTTACCAGTTGCCTTGGTAACAATTATATTAAAATAACAATTAACTAAATAATATGTGTTTATCACTAGCTATCGACTTCTCTATCTTAATAAACTTGAATTCCAAGGAGATGCCACAGCGTTACCCCCCCCCGTCTCTGCCGTCGGGGCACTTAAACTAATGTATGAAGTAAATTTACTTCTTTAAATGCAGCAAAGTAATTCTTCCCGCTAACCATCCGCGGCACGGTCTGTAAAATTAACGTACGGCAACAGATTGCGAGCGGAGTAATAGATTTAGACTCCAATCCGGTGACGGGGGAGAGGGACGTTGGAAACAGATGCCATTGTTTTTATTATCAATGTAAATGATTTCTAGATTGCATGCAGAGCGGCCCTTCTGAGAATTGACCCCCCCTCGCAAGAAACGGGCGCATCGAGAGTAAAACGGGATACAAAACAACGCGAAACGACTGGAAAGCGAAACGCGGCTGCACAATGAAATGCAGAGGAAGTAAATGCACTTAGAAATTCATTCATTCACTCATACACAGGCCATGGCAATTATTCATAGCTACCTAGTTTAGGGCGAGCCATGCCTCCCATAATAATAATATAGAGTAGTAGAAACTGAAAAAAATTAAAAACATATTTTATTCCCTATTATTTCCTCAAAAAAAACAAAGTGATGGCAAAGAAAACCTATTCCTAACACCCCCCCCCAGATGTAGATTGTACACACAGCCCATATACAATATACAATATAACACAATTTAGGAACACATAAGAAAGGCTTCAATTTGCTAATAGTTTGAAACAAACAAAATATAGGTTAAAAAAAACCAGTGTCCAAATGTATAGCCCCCCCCCTTTAGAAACTACTTTTGTGGGCTACAACTACCATCTCTCCAATCTGTATTCTGGCAAACACACGATTTATTTTATTTACAAAATAAATATATTTACTTAAATAACTGTCTATTTATGTCTTTATTTGATTACTGTTTTAATTATTATTAATTTGGCTTGATTTGATTGGTGGGGGGGTGTTTTATAATGGGGGGGCACTTATGATGTCACAGTCCTAGATCCCTACATTTCAGCAGGTATTTCTCCCAGCATGCTAGCCTGCGGGTCTCACATTAGATCCGCCAGCATCATACTGTTAGGTTACTAAAGTAGCCATCCGCCGTATTGGCCGCCTCTGCGTCATGTGACACGCACCCCCCCGTAAAAATATTAACGAGTCAAAATATGACATCATTCAAGAATTATTTCTGGGAAGCGTTTGGAAATTGTAACTGCTACAATTGGTTACAACGACATCGTTAAATTCAGCAGAGTAAGTGGGACAGCAGCTTAAGTCAGATAACGAGATAGGTTTCTGCTTATCCTTGGTTTATATGAAACGAAATCATTTACTCCTGCGCCCCCTCCTTGTACTACGAAGGGTCAGCTTTCTTAATCGCCTTATTCACTTCAGAAAAGAACCTGCGCAAGAGGCTATTAGCGGACTCTTGCAGAGCCGGTCCTGCGATATTAAAACAAAGCTCTGGATTAGACTAAACTGGGAAGCAAAAAAAAAATCCCATTAAGAAAATGGTTTGGAGTCTCTGGGAATCGATACGCTCTGTGTAAGTAAGACGGAAAAAAAAAAAACCCCGAGCGGATTCAGTCATTAGCGGGAAAGCTCGGCGTCCGCGGAATATGTTTTTATTTCATCGTCGTAATAATAACCCGAAAGGAAACGTTCATTGATAAATTCTGCGGAGCGCTGGGCAGCAAGGAAACAGCAAACTGTGTGAGGTTTTTGTTTGACGTTCGTTTTTGTTACACAAATGTAGAAAAATGTTAGCACCAAAAAAAAATACCAGTAATGCCCATGGTCAAACCTATATTGGTCATGTGCATGCGCAGAAGCCCCTTCTTGTTAAAGGTGCTGTTCTACATAGAGGTTTTTTTTTTAAGATTAATAACGCACTAATACGGAATGCATGTTAAAAAGGCTTTTATCTTTTTTTCAAAATAACACATCATTTTCCTGACTTTTAGGGCCTGGTGGTCCTATTATGATCTTAAGGCCCTAATGGGGCAGTCTTTAGGTTTGTAAAGAGTCCTAAGATTTCTGATGGGGTACCTTCTGAAATCCAAGATTTTGGGGAGTTTCCGTGGGAATTGTGGCCAATCAACCAGTGGAGCGTTTGTGAGGACAGGCGCTGATGTTGGGCGAGACGCCAACATCAGGGTGAGGTCAGGGTTCTGTGCGGCCGATCAAGTTCTTCCCCCCCAAACTCATCCAACCATGTCTTCATTTCCTAACATCATGTGCTCTGTAGAACTCATGATGTAAGACTTCTCCACACCTGGAAACTTCCCAGGGTGCTGTCCTCACAAACGCTCTCCCTCTTCTGGGGGAGTGGCTTCATAAGTGGGTGGGGCTAGACATTGGGCTCATGGGTTAGCCTTGGGCAGGGCCGGCCGAAGACTTAACGCCGCCTGGGGCGAAGTTTAAAA
>VKOC01000006.1:846371-875837 GCA_009364415.1 Spea multiplicata
CTGTATATTCCTCATATTATATATTCTATACTCTCCGGCCGTATAACTAATCCCCTCCTTATAACCCGTTATATCCTGTATATTCCTCATATTATATATTATATACTCTCCGGTCCGGTATATAAAGGCATCTTAGACTCTGAACGGGCGATCGCTTGTTCTTTGCATAGACCTACTAATGAACAGGTCACCAGGTATTTGCCCCCCTCATGTATTTGTATAATGACATCATATCCCCTCTAAGGTAAGGATTATTATTACGCTATAAGTGGTCCTGTGGTATTATTTGGGCAGCCGCAGGTTTCTGTGGCCAATATGCTGGGAATAAACGATGCCAGTTAATGCAAGACAAGGTTCAGCAAATAAAAAGATAAAGTTCACTTCAACATCTGGGGTTTCTATAGGGTTAACACACACAATGATAGAAACATGCGCAGCCTCATCCTCTGCAGCAAAAATATGGGTATTTTAAGGCAAAAAGCATCAATTTCCAGGGGTTCTCTTATTGCATGGGGCTTAAGCCATTGCGTGGTCCTGGCATGGATGCAAAGGGACTGCTTGTTGCACAGACATGATGGGGGAATGAAGGGTTAATGCACAGTCACATGGGGGTATTCTTTATCTCTAGGGTGCAGCCGGACTCCAACCCCTATAACCCTTAGACAGCTAGTAGCTGGCTGAGAGCCGCAGGACTTGGAGTCCACCGTTGCTGAGGCTCCAAAAACATGGCAGGCTGAGAGTGATGGGCTTTGGAGTCCTCAACCTCTAAAACTGGGACTGGGGTGGCAGGGGCTCCGGACTCCAACCCCTATAACCCTCAGGCAAGCCAGTGGCTGGAAAATAGTGGATTTTTAGGGGTTTCACGGCTATTGAAGATCAAAAGGAGGGGCAGCCAAGGATGGCTCCTAACTTTGGCATTGGGGCTCAGAGCAAATAACTTGGCTTCCAGGCTATGGGGGGGGGGCGCCCGGGGGGGGGGGGTAACAGCCGGAATCCTCAGACACCGGGGGCGATACTTTGTAGCCGGGACTCACCATGGCATAGACGGCGCTCAGCAGGGAGGAACACAGAGCGATACACAGGCTGGAGGACAGCAGGGGAGATCCCATATCCAACGGGGACTGCAGCCGGAGGAACGGATCGCGGGATCGCCGGATCGCCGGATCGCCGGATCGCAGGAGGCTTTCTGGGCACAACTTCCTTAATCTCCACTTCTAGCCAAGAAGGCGCACGGCGAGGAGGTCCGCCTGGCTGCCCCTTCCCAGCTTCTCCCGGGGTCTACAAGCCATGGCTCCCGGTGGCCACCAAGGAGAACCATAAAACAGGGCAATCGCGAGCAGAGGATCTGAGGGATCGGAGTGCGCGGAGAGATCGCAGATCTCACATCCCAGGGGATCTGTCCAGGTTGTCCAAGCCCATTGGGCTGGAGGGTCCTTTATGGGCTCCTGGGGGTCAGAATAATAGCCCCAGTGTCTGTCTATTGCCTCTGATGTCTCTTCTTCATTCCTGCCCGGGGATCTGGGAGCTGCTGCCTCCAAAGTGCCCTCTCCCGGGTCACGGATCTCTTCTGGATCTCAGTTGGCTGCTGGGAGGGATCTTATAAGTGATCTTCTGGGGACCGCAGTGGCTGAAAAGAGTCTTCCAGAGAATGCAGGAGATCTCTCTTGGTACAAAGTAGCGGCACCCTGGGGAAGGACACCGCCGGTCAGCGGATCCCTGATCAGCGGGGCTCTGTCTCGCGATCTCTGAGGGTCTCTGTATCGCGATCTCTGAGGGTCTCTGTATCGCGATCTCTGAGGGTCTCTGTATCGCGATCTCTGAGGGTCTCTGTATCGCGATCTCTGCGGGTCTCCGGATACAGTCTGCTTGTTACGGATCGCATGCACCGGTCCCTCCGGGGATCTCTTGGCAGGGAAGCTCCTCCGGTGCCGCGGGGCTGCGGGCTGGGGTGAGTGTCAGAGACCCCGGGTCCTCCCCTGGCCGGAATGCCCCAGTAGTTGATAACTTCGCGTGTTCTGCCTCCCGGCGTCACTGTTCATTCATAAAAAAAGTGCGAGTTTCGGGGCCGCTTGTCCGCAGCTCCTCGCCGGGTGGCGGATCGGGGGCTCCCCGGGAGGTGTTTCGGAGCCGCTGTCAGGCTGGTGTTTTTCGGGAGGTTCGGAAGGCGGATCTCCCCCCCCCCCGTCCACTCAATGGCTGCCTTCAGCTCACTTTATGAAAAGGAGCTTCTCTGCTGTTCTCGCTGCGGGTATAAGAGCCCCAGCCTGCCCCCCCCCCCCGCCACCATGTGACCCACAGCCCGGGGAAAGGGGCTACTCCGCTGCCCACCCGGTAACAGCCCCCCCGGGGCAGCCCCGGACAACCCCCGCCTTAACCCATTCGCTGCCAACAGGGAGAGCGCAACGCCTTTCACCGGCTGGCTGCGAGAGCGGATTAACCCTTCCGGTGCCGGTGCGCATGCAACGCGATTGCTCTGCACAGGCAGGACTCAGCTTAACCCTTTCAGAGACAGGCACGGGCAGGCATATCCTGGCGGCTGGAGCGAATTAACCCTTTCAGTGCCTGACGAGACCTTTGGGATGTTTAACCCTTTCGGGGTATAGTGCAAAGTGGGGAGCAGTTATTAACACTGTCTGTGCCAGGGTTTGCTTTTGCCCAATGCGTTGCTTAGTAATGCAAGGCGATTCCAGCCTCTCGAGGGTAGGAGAGATTAACCCTTTTGGTGCCAGGGCAATGGGTGGGAAAGGCAGGGAGACAGTTAACCCCTGTGCTACCAGAGGTGAGTGCAACCCTGCCAACGACGGTCAAACATTAGCATTTCTCTTGCAATGCAGGGCCGATTAACCCATTAACAGACGGCATGAAGGCAATGGCTGAATTGCGTCTTGGAAAGATATTAACCCCTTAATTTGAAAGATCCAGGCTGAGCTCCTTGTCTATGGCCCGATATCCCGGGACCGTGCATCGTGTATGGGGAATATTGGCGCATCATCCGGCATTAATTCCATAAAAAAGGAATTGCAATATAACTGCTGCTGCAGAACCTCTTGGATAAGCGCGTTCTGACTCACAGCCCAACCCCAGATCCCTGAGGAAAAATATATATATTTATAAACAAACATGCTAAATATTTCATTTCCCGAAAAAATGTTTCGAAATAACATCTTATTAACCATCGAGCTGCTTTGTTCCCAATTTGGCTTCGATATCCCTGGGAATTATTGAGCAGATGATGACTGCCCCCCCCCCCCCCCCTATATAACCTCATTACATTGGGCTGTAACGGGATTTTATTGCCCATGGGGGGGCAGTTAGCACAAGCCGGGGATGATTAGTGCTTTACGGACACGGCCGGCCGTCATTCCTTTATCCCAATCGATCCCGGATGATCACAAAAGGTGACAAGAAAAGACAATCAACAATAAATTTTACAGGCGTTAAGTCAGATTGGTACAGATGGAGCGGAAAGCCCTGTTCTTGGGAGCTTACAATCTATTGGGGGAGATCCCTCTGGGGTTTGGGATAAAGACAAATAATCACCGCTGATATTCGGATCCGATTAGCCGCTTGAACTATACAGTCGCTATAACACCAAAAATTACATAGTTACAAAGGAATATAAATGTCTTTTATTATTGTAAATTCCATTCAGGGGTATTTTGTTTTTTTTTTAAATTAATTTATTATATTTTAGGTTGCTTTAATATATAAATTGATACGTTTTTAATAACCCAATGTTATATACGGTAATAATAAGGTAATAAATAATAAATATATATTCTCTTGCAAAACTGTTACACCGGATTAACCAGAAGGAACACTTTGCTGGTTGCTATGGTGATTGCACACTTCAAAGCAGCACTTTGCTGCTGTAGAGCTTCCTCCTGATGCAGCGATGCGCCGGCTGCGTGGCAAATCATTCCTCAATTTATTATTAGTATTATTTATTATTATTATTTATTATTATTTTTTATTAATATATATATAGCGCCATCATATTCCGCAGCGCTGTACAATGGGTTCGCTATTAACCCTGATTAACCCAGAATTCTTTAATACAAAGTCCGGATGAGTGGGCATTTAGCCAATCCGTGTTGAGTATTCACTCTCCACGCCAAGCCCGCGTGTACATTTTACATACGTGATCATCCGCCCACATGTGACCGATGGCTGGGGATCCAGTCGATCCGCGTATAATTGCACAAGATGGATTTTCTGTGTTAAAAGTTGAATTTCACGCGATGACCCCTGTTATATACGAGCCGCGGGGGGGGGGGGGATCTCGTGAGGTCACCGAGCACACAGGAAAATCTATAGCTCGTATATACGCCTGATTATTTTGTCACAGTTATTCCGTCCCGGAGGGGAGCAGTGACAGCAGCAGCTGGGAAGCTAAAGCTAAGCAGACAGGGAGCGAAGGAGAGGAGGTTTTTTTCTCTATCTTGTTTTGGGGCTATATCTACAAAAAATGCAATGTTACGAATTTGGGAGAATCAAGATTTCTGAGCGCGCACGCGCCGAAAAACTACGGAAAAGAGAATTTAGGGAGAGATACGGTGGGGAGGAAAGACACATACAGGGATTCGCGGTCGGAAAAGGGACTGGGCAAGCTAAACAATGACACTTGGGAGGTATAGGCAAAGACTACTCCCAAGACCCGGGCGCAGTCCAGGAAAGCTGATCACGGCCAACTACTGCTGGGCAGCCCTTCCGCAGCTGGATTGTAGGCTAGAACCGGCGGTGGCCCCCCAAGCAGGTGGCCAACCGGCACACTGGGCCAAAGCCGCATGGCCAGGTGGCTACTAAGGCTGCATTCCTACCAATACTGCTGCTCCAGCGCTACTGGATAAGCGCGGCCGCACACGCGGCAGGAGTATAAAAATATACACCGCGCGGCCGCCTGTGCCCAGCCAGCGGCTTAATGTTCACCGTTTGGCTACCCGAGAAAAACGCCATTAGTCATTAAATGGATCTTCGCCGTCTCGGCCGGGTGAACCTTGAATTGCGACGTTCAGACTGAAAACAAGAAAATCTCTATTTCAGAAACGCCAAGATTCCTTCCGTACAAAGTAAGGTCGTTTTTTCCCGAAAGAGATACCCAGCAAATGACATCATCAGCGACCCCCCCATATCCGTGATGTCAGGGTATGGAGAGGAACCCCGCTCCCCGTCGGGGTAACTGGCGCTTTGTGCCGCTCGCCCGTAGTTACCGATCCGCTCAGCCGTTTTGCCGCAGGACATCTGGGTCAGATTTGGGAAACGTCGTCGGGAGATTTTATTTTTATCTCCTGGCCGATAAAAGTTTTTTAATCAGTTACAGCATAGAAGAGGAATTTTGGAGAGATTTGAAGCCGTGGGGCGCAGTAAATGCTCTATGTATGCGTTTCTACGATGAAACCAATATTTAAATCGATGCATACCTCCCAAGTGTCCCTGGTCTGCCTGACCACTCCCTCTTAGTCCCCTGGAGCCTCATGCCCCCCCCCGATTCCCCTCTTTTCTAGGAGGTCAGAATGTTTGCTGGGTATGAGGGGATCGCAGGGTTCTACGGCCCTAAAAGCCCCGATAATGTGTATAGAAACAGCAGGAAACGGCTTTATAAATTAAACGGGGTAAATAACCCCCATTATGGTTACAAAGTGATATAAGAAGTCTTCTTAAAGCCCCGTCCTCTATCTGCACCTCTCAGATGTTGGCGGTTATGTTAGTTGCGTATTATTTTAAAGGGCAATGCCATCTTTTCTCCTTAAATTAAGGGCCGCGTTATTTACGTCCCTTTAACCTTTTCAGCTGCGACGTTTGTAACCTTTCCGTGCGTCGCGGGGGATCCTGCGCTCTCGCTGCCCGTGGGAAACCCACCGTAAACTAACCGCAGAGATGCCTTAGGCCTCAGTCCCCCCACCCCCCCGTTACGACTCCATAATGTTTTCTGGCAGGGATTCGCTCTTCCTACCGGGGGGTCGGATGGACCTCCTGCTCCCCGTGATGATGGAGGAAGCGGCAGAGCAGGGGCTTTATCTGCTCAACAGCAAGAGCTGTAAGAAAAGGTTTGGTAGACATCGGACGTCACGGCGATTGATTCAGCCGTTAACTTATATCCGACATACAGGAGATGGCACATCTTCTACATAAATATACTTAAAAGCCTGCGAGCCGAGCCCTCTATACCTGATGTACGTACCTGGGGACTTCCAGGCTCCATCTGCAGGTAGCCCAATGCCGTCGGTGAGCTGGGCCAACTCCATCTATGGCGGGGCTGACAGCATCAGTGGAAGGGCTTGGTGACAGCCCCAACCTCTGGCCATGGCTACCGTGACCCATAGCAACCAGGCCATGGCCTGGAGAGGAGATGCTTGGCCCGGAGCCTCCGTCTGTCAGCTCTAGTTCTGTCAGACCTTTTGGATGTAGGGGCTGTAAGAAGAGCTGTAGGAACCGTTGGAGCCATATTGTCACAGGAGGTTATATTTCCCGTTATAGACAGCGGACCCCCAGATTATATAACATACTTCCAGCAGGCAACAGTGGACGACGACAACAATAAGCGCGCCAGAGCTCTTTAGATCCAAGTTTCTCCTCTTCCTCTGGTTGGTCTGACCAATATTATTGGTTCTGATGGCAGGATTGTGTAAGTTGGTGTGGTTTCCTGGTATAACTAATGTACATATCATCTGCATATTGTGTTTTACATATGGTGTGATGCATGCTGGTCGTAGCTCACCGCCAGTCTGTTGGAAGGCTCTTGTAGGTTGGTGGTGATCGTTTTCCATAAACAGTGTTTGTTTTGCCTTAATCTCAGTCTTGATAGCCCTCAGCTCTTTAGCAAGGATCAAGTGACTCTGTAAAACATTTTGTTGTCTAGCCTTAGGGCTAGAGATGGTGGTTTAGCATCTCCCAGCATGTATAAATTGGGGCACTTACTCCTATGTGCGAGGTTGTGCTGTTTTATTCGGCTTGTGTTGGTTGATAAGTATGTTGTATTTATGTTGGATCCCCTTGTGATCCACCTTTTTTCTATACCCACTCTTAAGTTGCCCTTAACACTGGCTGGTGGTGGAGGGTGAATTTTTTTATCTTGCCAGTCATTGGCCCTTGTTTTGGCACCGGCACTTTTCAGTTTTTCCTGATTCAGATTGCGATCGATTTCAGGTTTTGGAAGTGAGTTGAGCACCATTGGGTTACCTGAAACCACAGTGAAGCTGAGCCCCAGAAGACTCAGTCCAGTTTTTTTATGGGGGGGTGCGTGCCTTCTGGCCGGTAGGTCGAGAAGACTTAAGTGGATCTCCTCTTGGGGAGATCCTAGAAGATCCGGCCCACCCAAGGCTTCTGCCTGGGTGGGGTGGGAGGGAAGGGGATGCATATCCTTTCGGGGAGTGCAGCCCCAGAAGACCAAAGTTGAGGACTCGGCTCCACTGTGGCTCCAACAGTTTGGATCACTGATCACTTTCTTCACATTTTGATTAATGCACAGCAGAAGAAGACGGAAGAGCACGGCCTCAGGCTCGGTGCTGCCTTGTCGGGGCGGTAAAGCACTGTATTGCTTCCGTGTACTACAGCGCAGCCGAGGTTCCCAAGTCACATTGGAGGCAGCGGTGGGATGCTTCCTTTCCAGCGGGAAACCAAACCACCACTGGGATTGATCACCCTTCTGGCAGAGAAAGAGCGATGCCGGGATCCTCAGCTCTGGAAGTGGAGTTCGGATGGCGTTGGCCCGATCTGAGCCGGCAGAGGACAAGCCGCTGTGGAGGGATCATATCCCCGGCATGAGCTCTGGTACCTGGTTACTCTCTTTTTGAGGGGGGAGAAATGTCACGGGAGCCTCTGTGACTTGGTGGGCATCTGATGGCTGTATTTCCCGTTATAGACAGCGGACCCCTGGATTGCATAACATACTTCCAGCAGGCAACAGTGAACACTAATTACAGTGCAATACCTGGACCCTTTGCTTGGTTTATGTTTAAGTCCCCCTACACCTGATTAGGGGTACAGGGCAGCACCGGTTTTCTGTGTGGGACTGCCCAGATCCTGCCAAAATGCCAGGACCCAGCAGCCTCCACTCGAACCGTATGAGCTTCAGATACAAATATCTTGATATTTTATTTTGTCAAATAATGATAAAGCCTGGATATTTCACCCTTAATGAAGCTTGTCAGGTGAGCCCACCAGAGGCCTCTAAATCCCAATTTCCCCATTCCTCCTACCTGCCTGACCAATATTATTGGTTCTGATGGCAGGCTTGTGTAAGTTGGTGTGGTTTTCTATTATAGCTAATGTGCATATGATCTGCATATTGTGTTTTACATATGATGTGATGCATGCTGGTTGTACCTCGCCACTACCTTATTGAAAGGCTCTTGGAGGCTGGTGGTGATTGTTGCCATAACACTGTTTGATTGTTTTGTTTCAATAAAGGTTCCATCTTGTTGTTGGGGGAAACTTTGGAGTCATATTCCACAGTCTGCACTTTGATCTCTGGCCAGTGTTAAACAATCTCATACATGTGTGTCCCATTAAGGATGAAGTAGCTCTCCATGATTTTTTCCCCAGCCAGGTTTTATTGTTATTTGACAAAATTAATCATCAGGAGTCTGCACAGTTCAAGGGGGACTGCTGGGCTCTGGCCTTCTGGCAGCCTCTGGTCGGTCCCCACAGAAGTTCAAGGGGCTCTGCTGGGCTCTGGCCTTCTGGCAGGCTCTGGTCGGTCCCCCCACAGGAAGTTCAGGGGGTCTGCTGGCTCTGGCCATTCTGGCTAGGCTCTGGGTCGGTCCCCCACAGAAGTTCAAGGGGGTCTGCGGGGCTCTGGCCTTCTGGCAGGCTCTGGTCGGTCCCCCACAGAAGTTCAAGGGGGTCTGCTGGGCTCTGGCCTTCTGGCAGGCTCTGGTCGGTCCCCCACAGAAGTTCAAGGGGAAACTGCTGGGCCCTGGCCTTTGGGCGGGATCCGGTTGGTTCCCCCACAGAAAAAAAATGGGGTAAATTTTGGTGTAAATTACTATGCTTCTGTATACTATGGTGCTGCTGAGGTTCCTGAAGAGCTGTGTTTATCTTGCTTGTTCTCTCTGGTGGTCGGAGCTTTGTGTTCCAGGTGGGGTTGTTCGGTGGGTCTACCTATTCAGGTTGCTGTATAAATAATAGCTAATAATAAAAGTAATTCTGTTTTCTGTACTATTATACAGCTCGTATTATTATACGCTTTGCTCATGTGACATCCTGCAGCTTTAAAGCACGTGCCTCGCTTCCCGTGTCCATGGTGCCATTTGCAATCATTTCCTTGATTATTCCTCCCCTTTAAGTCAGCGTCTGCCACGTAAGGCGCGCCAAGCGGGACGGAGTTAGCCCCTAACTTATAACCCGGGATATATTTGAAAATAAATGGAAAAACTGACGTGTAGGAAGTGGGGTAAAAGTATCGCCGCGCATGCTGTGTAAGCACGATGAGGTGCGTGAGGCTGTGACCTGAATTTTGCCGATGTGTTTGTCAGGACTGCTTATCACTGCCATAAAATGTATGCGTTTATGCCGCAGTAAACGAATATATATAAGTTTCCACGCATATAAAACCAGTTTATGGGCTTTCTCCTACAGGCCATAGAATGTAAACATGCAGATAAAGGCTTTCTGCCGGAACGCAGGGGGGGGTCTGTGTATTTCCGTGTATTTATTTTGTGTATTTTGTGTATCTTTGGCTATCTGCCGTATTTATCATGTTGCACCTCCTTCTTTTAGCTTCTTGCCCTTATTTTATTAAGTTTTTTTTCTGGGGGGGGGGGGAGTCCTGGGGTCGTCAGGCCATTTACTATTTTATTATTTTGGGTGGACTTCATTATAATTTCTCTTTTTTGTCCTTAACTTTGCACTGGAGTATTAAGGGAACCCAAAAACGGCTAATTTGAGACTGAAATGATAGGCCTTCCTTATTCAGTAGCAAGAGCCGTGGGGCCATGGAGGAGGAGGGCTGCTGCAGCTGCAGGGCTGCTGCAGCTGCAGGGCTGCTGCAGCTTCTACCTTAGGTAAGCGATTTTTTTTGTCCTTTTAAGCAGCATTAATTGACCTCGCTAACGCGGTGTTACTGTCAGCAGATTTTGGTGGCCCCCAGACTCGCCCCTCTGCCCGCTCCCTCTTGCCCTACCCTACTCCCCCACCAGACAAGGAAGAAGTAGTGGGTTTTTTTGGGCAAACATATGAAAAGTTTATGGTTGGGTACAGCCTCGCTTTATGTGTTTTCCGTGCATTTTCATTCGATTTATCTCCAAATAAAAATGTAATTGAAACTCGACACACGAGAAAGACGCAGGTATCCCGGAGCAAGCTGTGTGCTTTAAACAGGAGTCCCGGTGACCTTTAGGCGCCGCTAGGCGTTCCAAGGGACGTTTCGCTACAAGGGGCCTTAGGTAGCTCCAACTTTACAACCAATAGACCCCCATGAGCTAAATAAAAGCGAAAGGATATTCACTCTGACATCTCCTATCTGGTTACCCTCCGTTGGTTTTACAGAACCACGGGAGATCAGAAGAGCTCCCCAACTGGCCAATGAAAAGCAGGACTGAGCAGGACAGGTGCCCAAAAATCAGGACTGTTGGAAGGTATGCATTTAGTTAGAAAAGTATTGCTGCACAGAAGGTGGAACAAAAGAAGATTATATTATACCCACTAAAATTCAGATAGTCAGATAAATACTGTCCCTAAACTATGACAAATATAATCTAATTAAAAACATAATGCAATTATTATCATTATTAATAATAATTATTAGTAGTAGTATTTTTATGATTATTATTATTATTAATAGTATTAGTAGTAGTTTTTTATTACTTACTATTTATTATTTTTATTATAATAATAGTAATTAATTATTTTTATCTACTATTAATATTATTATTAATTGTTTGTTATTATTTTATAATTATTATGTTGTTGTTATTATGAAAATATAGAATGATTTTTATTTAAAAAAAAAAAATTAAAAAATTTTCTGGAGGGATACCTGTCAGAAAAACGATCCCGGTGCTCAATGTAGTCGTATCACCATATAAACCAACGGAATGTTCTAATCAACGGGAACATTCCATTGGTTGCTATAGACCATATGAGGAGTATGGCGTTTTATACATAACCCCCAGTGTTCTAGAGCATGAAAGAGGCCGTAGAACATTTACGATGCTGTCAATGCGACGTACAGAACGTCACGCATCCAAATGGCTGCGCCGTGTTCTATCAGATATATATATATATATTTGCGGGCAGTTTTCTGTTTGTTATGAAGAGACAGAGCCCAAGTCAAATGAAGAGTCCCCTGCTGGATGAGCGGCTGTCACCCGACGGCTCTAATTTCCATACCTCAATATTGCTGCTTCGATTCCTGTGGTCGCCGGTTAAATATTGATCTTGAGATCCTGGGCTGTTCGTTCACCTGAATTAGCACCGTCCTGAAATAACTCGCTGCCAATTTTCGTAACCACTTTGCTTCAGGAGGAGCCAAATATCTTCGCTCCACGCCATTTCTGGGACTTCTGCCCACGTCCCGTCCTGTTAATGGCCGCAAACTTTACCGAGGAGACAGGGGGGGACCTGTCAGTGAGTCGGGCTGTGAGCTCATCAGGGAGTTTATCATGGAAACTAAGTTCTGTGCAGAATAAAGCCACTGTTGGGAAGCTGCCCCAATAAATATTAGAGGCTAAAAGGGAAAAAAAAAAAAGAAGAAGAAGAATTCAACAAATTAAGAGCTTGTGTCAAAAAACGCTGCACCCGCGGCTCAGCGAGGGGCTGTCCGTAGGAAGACGTCTGGACAGATGGACCAAAGGTTGGAGATTCGTCCTAAACACAGTTTTAGCATTTTTTGCCTTTTTTTAAAGCTGATAATTCATGAAAGCGATCCGTAATAACAAATACCCATTTTTACCATTCATTCACCCATTTTTTTTCACATCTTTTAGAAAAGAGACATTCCTTTTTTTTGCAAAACTATTAATATCTCGTGTTTCCTGCCTGTCCTGAACTCCATCCTTAAAAAGGCTTCCTGAACCAATCAGCGACTTAAAAAAACAGGGGAGAGATAACTTACCGGCGAGATAAAAACCTCAATCAAACAATATTTGATGTAACTTCCCTTTGCGTTCAAAAGAGCATCAATCCTTGTAGGTACTCAGGATCAGAGATTGTGTAGACTTAAAGTTGGGTTTATGATTGCACAATCGTACCAAACAGGGGTTTTCAGACGCTCAGTCCAAGCTCTTTAGAAGAAGCACAAAGAAACGGCCAATGCCGAGGACCATAGACTCGTAGACTCAGCGGTTGGCCAAAAAACTTGAAAAAAAAAAATGCTTACTTCCCTTCCAAAGCAGAAGATGTCCAGCAGTGCCATCATCTCAGCGCTGGCAGAACATCTACTGTCCGAAGAATTCCGGTCAGAAATGATCTTAATGGAAGACGTGTGACCAAAAAGCCAAAAAACAAGGCCAAGCGACTCAACTCTTTGCAAAATGGCAGCAGGTGTCCTGGACTGATGAGGCAAAACGTGAAGTATTCGGCGGTAGCTGAAGGCAGTTCGTTCGCCGAAGGGCTGAAGAGCGGTAGAAGAATGAGTGTTTGCTGAAAGAGTGAAGCATGGTGGAGGTTCCTTCTTCCTTGCAAGTTTAGCGCGGCTATGTCTGGAGTTGGACAAGGAGTTGAGGACTTGGTCAGAATGATTGGTCTCCTCAATGCTGATACTTATCCATCATGTGATACCCCCACGGAGGCGTCTGATTTATTCTGCAGAACCCGAACATACAGCCAAAGCCGAAATCCAGCGGTTGCCCCACTCGGCTCCATTGTCGGGGCCGGCCCTGCTCTGTGTGCAGCTTTAATACCCCCCTTGGGTTAATTCATTAACAAAACCGATAGCAGCTCTTGAACACCTCAAGGCATGAGCTTTGCTCCACAATGGCCAACTCAGCCCTTCTTCTAGTAGAACTTTGCTAAAGATGACCCTTCCCAAATATAACCGGCCACTCATGATTTATTGAGTAACCCCAGACCCCCAACTACAGGTGCGGCACAAAGACCGAGCCAGCTGGTTTTGGTAATTTTGTTACTACGAGAAAGAATTGTCACTGTTTCCACTTAAAGAGTTATTTTCGGACCAAACGATTTCATTTAAAAATAATCTCTCAGTGTCAGCTTTCTTCTACTTTGTGGGAGGTTTCCTGTTTTTGTAAAAATTCCTTCTGAAATTGCAGTTCGGGTTTTGGTGGCAGAAGTGGGATATTTTGTTTATTTTATATTTTTTTTTTCTGAACATCCAGCTTGTGTGGTGTCTGTTAATTACAGGAAAGCAGAATGAAAAACACCATGTTAAAAGTGTCAGCCAAGCTAAACAAATCAGTACTTAAATCTATCGCTGGATGAGAACCCGGGGTGGGGCGTTGGAGGGGAATCGTTACGGGACGACTAGAGAAAATTACCTATAATCTCAATTAGACCAGAAAACAGTGTGTTAAACACATGTTTCCTCTAGAACTGCGTTTTTTTTAAACCATTAAATCTTTGTTTTTTTTTTATATTCTTTAAATATTTTCACCCTCCGCTCACCTCGTTTACATTAAGTTAACAAAATTTTCAGTTACCATGGATTTGCTTTTAACCCATTACACACTAAATAAAACTATTGTATTTTAATTACGGAATGAAATAAGCAATAAATATGTCTTAGAAATCCGCCTTGTGTTTGTATAATGGAAGCAGCCGTCTTTACTTCGTGTTCTCTGGAACTTATCTCATTAAGAGATTTCTTCTTTATTTTTAAAATGCTGCTTGTTGTTGATTGGTTCAGGCAGCCTTACCAAAAACGGGAAGAAAGAAAATTGCGTTTTTGGCAATACTCAAGATGACGTCATGAAGGATCATTTCATTTTTTTTTTTTTAAATTATTTTTTAAAAATAAAAAAAATCAATAAAAATAAATTAAATAAATCAAAGTTTTACATACATTATTATTATATTATTATTATTATTTTTTTTTTTTTTTTTTTTTTTTTTTACATATTTAGTGGAGAACTTTGCCCATGGTGGAGAGGGTCCCTCTTTAAGACTTCAACTTTATTATACGGATTCGCAGAGCTTTACATAATTACCTTCCGCTATTCCTTGATGTTAATTGGTTAATTAGATTACAAAAATCTTAAAACTCTGGAAAGTTAATAGCCGCTTTACCGTTCCCAAAGTTGCGAATCTCATTAAAGTGAGTATTTATTACTTTTTTACCGCTTAGACAGGACGGGGCGTTAGGTGCGTTCCGCGATCAAGCAAATTTGAATTTAAATACAATGTATCCCAGCCTAACGGTGCGGACCCCACGCAAAAAATGGACGAGCGTGGGGGGGGGAGTTAGTAAGCCGCTCATTATGGGGAAATTTATAGCTTAATTACCAATGGTAAATATCTGAGCGCATGATCTTTGATAATTAGCTACGGCTATTATTTCACTAATTGTTCTTCAGAGAATGCTTCGAAGGGTGGCTCGTTAGTATTCACCGGTATTATTCTTTGTGTACCCGGAATGTGGCATTAACCGATGGCAAACATTAGCCACGTCTGAGCTGGCAAGAAGCTTTTTACTAAAGAGATCATTTAAATATTTTTAATTATTATTTAAATCAGTGGGATACCAGTGATTAACCAATTAAGTGACAGACTGCATATTAGCCATTTGTATGAGTTCTCGCTCTACGGGGCCCCGATGCGACCCCTGCGACCCCTTCGTCCTGTCTCCCCGTGCCGGTTCTAAATTTATTACAGAGGGCCCGCTCCTCTAAACCCACCATACCTGGGGGGTTTCAAGACCCAGCGACCCCGGAGGATTCTAAACCCAGAGAGTTCCCAGGTATGGACATCACGTGACCCCGGGGTAAAACCAGGACTGCCCGTGTAGCGTGTGAGCGGGATGTATGTATGCGTGTAAATGTGTTGGTATATATATATGTAGGTATGCATGTATGTGTGTGTGAGCATGGATGTTGCTGAAGATGTTGGGTGGCCCCGGGGCAATTTGTGGTTTTAAGTTACGCTCCTGGCCAGTGGTATTGGAGGGGGGATCATAAGAAGAATCTAATTCCTATTAGAACTATTCTAGTTTCGCTGCAGATTTAGGATTCCCAGGACTAAAATAGGTATTTTATACAAAATAAAGGAAAAAAAAGCAGATGGGTCGTTTTATGAGATAACTTTGCAGATATCCTTTAAAAATAAAAAAAGTCAAATTAAAGACAAATTACACCCAATCACTCGTCAGATTTCAAAATGTATCTCAATCTAAATAAAATATAATAATTAATAATAATAATAATAATGATAAATCAGGCGGTCTGAGTGTTCACCTAAAATACACCAAAAATGACAGAGATAGAATTTAAAAAATTCTAGGACAAACAAAAAGATTCCATACAGATTAAAAAAAATTAAAATAAAACTAAATAAAATATTTTTGAATTCCTGAAGATTGGGAATCATGAGATCCTCCTAATGAATGGATTCGGGGGGTATTTTGTGACATTGACACGCTTCAAAAAACGTGGATTATTATAGCGAGATTTTTCCATTTTTTTTTTAAACCATCGCTGACCTGAACTAATGATGTAATGAATTCCAATAACGCGGAACGGTGTCAGGCGAGAAGCGGATCTGCGCCGGGTGTCACAATTACTTCTACAACTATTAAAAAAGAAAACCCCTTTTCTCCATGAATTCATAATGAATTGATGATGTCATAGCCGCGGCTGGAGGTACGCAGAACAGTGTATTGCATTTCTCTGCACATCAAAGAAACCCGTTACACGTATGTGCTGTTTTTCATGCGGAGAATCTGCGTGTTAAGGAGGCCACGGACGCGATAGATACAGTTCATGTATCGTATTATTTTAATTATCAGAGTTCAGTACCAACATGCCTGATGTCAGCTATCCAGTCCTGCCAACAACCATTACATTTATAGGTCTACATGGAATACACATTGAAAAAGCTCAAAAGGGACACAGTCAGGGTACAGATGTACTGTAAGCTCCTTTGAGCTGCCCTCACCTTCCGTTCCTGTAAGTCCACTTGGCTGTATGATGCGATACATTGTACATCGCTATGGAATATGATTGCGCTATATAAATCAATAAACAATAATATCTGTAGTTGTCGGTACTAAACACACCCTGGTGGCTGTTTAGGGTATTACAAGTCAGTATGTATGTGAAATGTATATATGAGACCCCCCCCTTACGTGTAACCCGTGGCAGCAGCCATCTAAACGGCCAGGATCTTCACTGTTATTCCTCCCCGTTAAGTTATCTCTCCTTTATTGCGAAGTTGCTTGTTCTTATTGGTTGGTTCAGGCAGCCTTTGTAAAGGTGGGGGGGGGGGGTGAAAAGGGTAGACCACCTGAGAATATGATACTTATGCCACAATCTGCCCTTCCTTCTAATCTAAATACTTCCGGAACAATCAGACCGTCGACGTCCCATGAAACATCCAAAAGTCAGATTGCCATCATGTAGGCATTTTAGGGCCTGATGGGGCCGTTTACTCATTAACTCTCCCGTGTCAGATATCTCCGGGGTGCCACGCGGAGTTAAGAGCGATGAGCATCTTATTCCTGATAATCGCTCGCGCCGTGATTAGCGATTAATAATTAGCAGCCTTTTCTACCAACGCCAGTCTTAAAATGAGGTAACAGAGTTCCATTACATAGGCAGGAAGACTTAACCCTTAGGGTGCCCATAGTGTGCCTGTGCCGAAGGGGGGCCAAGGGCAGTAGGCGGAGGGGGGGGGGCTAAGCGCCCTGAATCCTTTAACGACGATGACATCATATTCCAGCCTGCAGAAGACAGTGGCTGGCGTCGCTGTCCTGGGTTAAGCCTAGGACAGGGTTAATGCGACCCTAATGTGCACCAATTTTTTGATTTCTACTGAAAACCTCTCCGAATTCCCCCTCCTGAACCCAAAATGTAACCCACACCCGCCTGGGGAGCTCATGGCGCATCTCGTCGGACAGGGTTAGGCTTCGTTCGGATGGCCTGTAAAAAAGTGCAATAAACAGATTACCCTCCCAGCGACTTAAATGGACAAAGAGGGGCAGTTTTGGGGTGTGGTTAGAGGCGTCGCTGGGTGGAGTAATTTGTGTAACTGGGTGGGGCAATTAGAGGAAAAATAATGGGTTTTATTTACCCCGTTTAATTTATAAAGACGTTTACTGCTGGAAAGATTATTCCAAACGAGAAGAAAAGTTACAACAAGAGAGCGGAATCCAACACTAGAGAGTCAGAGACTGAGATGGAACGGAAGGAAGTTTTACTTTACTGAGAGGGTGGTGGATGCGTGGAACAGCCTCCCAGCAGAGGTGGTAGAGGGTAATACAGTGAGGGTATTAAACATGCGCGGGATAGACATACGGCTCCTGAATCTAAGACGAGACCAACGGCTGATTAAGGTTTGAGTCTTGGACTGGTTCTGCAAATTGTTCCATTTTAACCCCTTTTGCACCAGAATTCCTCTTCATATATAACCGAAAGTGAATAATCTATAAATTCACGCCTTAAGTAAAGAGAAACTGAAACGCAGTCACCGACAGGAGGGTATTTTGTGTTCTCTGTAATGAGAGATAATTGTGTTCCATACGGTCCGAGGATAAGATAATATCCGATCTCCGTGGCGATAAGGCTTGCGTATGTTTTCTCTGCTCCTCGTCTGCGTGAATAATTACAGCAGGCGGGGAATTTCCGGAATCATTTACCGGCATCACCTCCTCGGGAAGGCTCTACGTGGCGGGATATTCCATCCTCATCCGTGTGACCGGTGGTCCGGAGGACTTCATGGTGGGTCAGTGAGGGAGGACGATGGACAGACGTCGCGGGACCCGACCAGACCATCGCCTCGTCGGACAGGTGAGAGGCAGGGAGCGGTCAGAACGCTGGGGCCCTGGAGTGATCGGTGTGGGGCCCCTCAGTACACGAGGACCATGGAGCATGCAAGATACAAATGTAGCATTCTGTTCGTGGATGAGGACTTTCGGTTGTATCGGGGGAGGGGAATATAGCCGCGTACAGGATTAGTGTTATAGCGAGACAGTCGGACGGAGCGATGAAACCCTCCGCTGACTCCATAATCTGTGTCTCTCCCGGGATTATTATATCCGATGGCTACCCAAAGAAACGTAACGGGGAATTAGATCTTTTTTTTGTGATGCTTACTGTGGAAAAAATTTATCTCAGGAGTCTTTCCCACTCGAGACTTATTATTGTTAACCCTTTAGTGGCAGGATGGTGTGCCGTGCGACACGCTGGGACGCGCATCAGGAGACCGACCCCTGTTCATGGTGACACGACCCAAAAATGTTTAAAAGGAGAACTCCAACCATTTCTTTTGTATTCATAGTAATAAAATACATTTTCATAAATATCACTCTGTTTTCTTTTTTTACCCCAGTTGTATTTTTTGCCCCATAATATAAAGTTTTCAGGCATCTGCATATCAGCCGTTTGTATGATTCTCACTCTGTTATCTGATCCCCAATCTACTAAATCCCCGACTCTGTGTGTGGGGAACAAAAGAATGGCTCAGACTTAATCACCCAGATGGACACTCTGACTAAAGAAAGTCTTTGGAGGGACGGACTTCATTAGCATCGCCATAAAGCATCAACTCAGTGTGGTGTTTGAGCCTATTATCTTATTGCAGGCTCCCTCCTGGATGGGGCTGTCAAAAATGGAAATCACTAATATCCCAACCTGACCCATTAACACCATTAGGAGCTGTGCCGAGTCAGGACAGCCTCCATAGATCACTTCCACCGTATTCTGGAGGCTCGTGATGAAGCTCCGATTCTTCGGGTCTCTGGGTCATGACGGAGAATCTCCAGGTCGCGGGAGCTACGTTGAGATGCGTCCCACTTCTCGCCCCCTTCCTTTCAGTTTCTCAGGTTGTGGGGCACTAGTAGACCGCCCATCAATGTCAGCGGACCGACAACCCGCATCCCGAAAAGGAGGGCTCCGGGATGTTCCCAAGTATCAATATGACACCGACTATCCGGCCACTACATCAAAATACCTCATTTTTGGCGCCTTCTCTATTTCTAACGGAAGGCGGACTATGGAGCTGAATTATGGCCACGTTATTTTTTCTGCAAGGTGACAAATCGATTCGTGTGTTACAACATAAACCTTCCCCGCTGATCTCTTTCAGTCTCTCTGACTCGGCTGAGGGTCAGTGTATCTGCCAACACGTCTCCTTGAAGTCTTCATCTCCGACGGAGTACGGCGGCAGCCGGTAATTACATGCGAGTAGGTCTATGATGGAGGAGTGGATCTCTACCTCCCTCCTCCTATAACTCCTTGCATGTTTAATACCCTCACTGTATTACCCTCTACCACTTCTGCTGGGAGGCTGTTCCACTTATCTACCACCCTCTCAGTACAGAAAGAATCTACTTTTTGGTAAATATGGCCCGACTTCTAGAGTTCCCAACAGCATCTCTCTTCTATCGCGCAAAAAAAGAAACTTTTATCCAAATCTGGCGTATTACACGCATCCCTTGGGTGATATTAGTGAATCTGACATTCAAGTGAAATTGAATTCTATAATTAGGCTTTATCGACGTCTTGCGCCTGACACAGCATGTCTCCAGGCATCCACACATTTCGAATATTTTTATATATATGAGCCATATCTGGGGGATTTTGCCTTTCTGTCCTGATATTTTTATTATTTTATCGTCAAAACCAACCCAGAAGCGAGGGAATAATAAGACGAAGAATCTTCTCCCGGGGACTTCCGTGCTTTAATTGTAATCACAATCTATACTAAGCCTTAAGTGCCTGTGCTAGATCTTATTAGGTTCTTATTATGGTTATTATGGAAGATAATTAACATGTTTTTGCAATATATATTTTTTCTTCACTTTGTTTGTTTTTACAGTTTTTGAGGGGAAGGAAGGCCGTATACCGGTACTATCCCAATGAACAAAGTTCCAAAGCTAACCGGAATCTTTCTTTGCTTGCTGTAAGTGAATCAAACCGTACTGGAAGGGGAGAGAATATCGAGAGATGGAAGGGAGAGGAGAAAAAAAAAAAAGAGGACAGATGTCAAAGTAAGGAAAAAAGAGAGACAGAAGAAAGAGAAAAGAGAGAAAAGGAGAGAAAGGAAGCACAAGGCTAAAATGTGAAAAGACACAAGAGATAGAGGAAGAAAGAGAAGAGAGAAAATAAAGGAGAGAAGTGCGAATAGACAAGAAAAAGCAAAAAGTGAAAGAAAGAAGAAGAGAATAATAAAGATAAAAAAAGAGAGCCAGGTGAAGAAAGTAGGGAGAGAGAAAGGAGAGACGGCAGGAGAATGAAAGAAGAGCAGGGAATGGATAGTCATGAGAGGGGAGACAGGAAAAAGAGGAGAGACAAAGCAATGAAAATGAGAGAAAGGAGAAAAAAGAGGAGATATGAAAGTAAGGAGGGAATAAAAGAGCAAAGGAGAGCCGATAAGAGCAAAAGCAATAGAAAAAGCAAAATGAGGGAAGAGGACAGAGAAGAGAACTTTCAACCAGCTAAGAAAAAAATAGTAAAATAGAATGTATAGAATGGATAAAATGTATAGAATGGATAGCTTAATATCTTTCCGGGGTAGTTAACCGCGTTCACTTCTCCAAAGGCTGCCCGCTCTCCCCTTCTACACTAAAGTTGAGTGTTTGTATTTCTATTGTCTTCGGTGTCATTCATAACAGAAGACGCCGCCAAGAAAGCCGCAAGAATCCATTCTGCTCATCCGGCTCCAGTAAAGAACAAATAAAGTCTAAGTTTTTCTAAAGCCTTTCCTACCCCGATATTCCAACCCTTGCTTTGCGTCACAATTAAAGGGTTAAAAAACCACGCGTGACGTCTTGTGATGTCTTGAAAGTAAAGTATCTCACCTCAGACACAGTCCCACCTTTTGAGGCGCGCGGTGACGATGTTACCGGCCATATTGTTGCTATTTGATATTCTGAAGTTTGATTTGGGTTTACTATATGTTTTTGACGTCGTTTTCCTAGCATTTACCGTATATTTCACCCGTCTAGCCCGATAAGTACGCCTCATATTACTCTATAGCTTTTTTAGCTGTTATTAGTTCTTCCTTCACTGCATTGTACTTTGTAGGAGCTGAGATAAATCCTGATGTTTACTTGTAAACAGTATCGCTGCTTTATGTTGTTCACGTGGTGATTATAGATTCTATGGGATTTATGTAGATAGCATGTAGTGGACTTCTTACTTCCTGTTATATATCATTTATTTACTTCCTGTTATATATCATTTATTTACTTCCTGTTATATATCATTTATTTACTTCCTGTTATATATCATTTATTTACGTCCTGTTATATACCATTTACTTACAACCTTTGTACCTGAGTTTATATTATATTATTGATATATCATGCAGTATTTCAACATATTTTTGATTCTATACGCCTTAGAAATATGTATTAAAAGTGTGCAAATTGGCCAAAAATCATTCGGACAAATTTTCCAGTTAGACCCATTTATTACCGGGCAATGAATTTTGTTCCCCACCCATTTAGTTCTGGTAAGAATTCAGGGGGGGGGGGCATTTTAATTTGGGAAAAAAATTGTTGCCAGGTGGCCACATTCACTCCTACTCACTCTCTCACACTCACTCTCTCACACTCACTCTCTAACACTCACTCTCTCACTCTCTAAATGTTTCCCTACCTTCTCTGCCGACCACTTCCGCTTCTGCATCTTCTTCTATCTTCTCCCTTCTCTTCTCTGTTTCTTCTCTCCTTTTCTTTTTTCTCTTTTCTTCTATCTACAATCTATAATCTGTTATCTTCTATCATCTCTCGTCTCTTCTCTCTCTTTTCTCTTCTATCTACAATCTTTAATCTGTTATCTTCTATTGTCACCGTTCTCTTATCTTTTTCTCTTCTCTGTTTCTTCTCCCTCTTTTTCTTTTCTCTTCTTTCCTATCTACAATCTATAATCTGTTATCTTCTGTCGTCTCTCTTCTCTGTTTCTTCTATTGTCACCGTTCTCTTATCTCTTTCTTCTCTCTCTTTCTCTTCTCTTTTCAATCTTTAATCTTCTTTCTTTGTCCACATCTCTGGGGGTATAACGCAGCGCGTTCTTCCGTAAAAAATGTGGCGCTTTCGGCAACGTCCTCTCCTCCAATGGCTAAAAGAGCGAGAACAAATGGCTAATAATCAGCTGCCTCAAAATTATATATAATGAGGTTTAAAAAAAAACGTAATATTTTTGAAAACTTATTTTTATCTCTTTACGCTTGGCTCTAGGATAATCCCCCACAATTATTCATGGCTATTCTAGAAACATCTCGAAAGATTGACACAACTAAGAGATACATTTTACTCTTCACTCTGCTCCCTGCGGGCGTTATACACAGAAGGCGACGTTATACACAGAAGGCGACGTTATACACAGAAGGCGACGTGTAATTATTATCCTTAACAAGCGCTACTTAAATACAGACAGTGACAGGGATATCGTCGACATTTCAGTCCCAGCGGGTTACTCGCTTTCGCTATCTGCGGATATAATCCTTCTGAAAACAAACCACCAGTGGCTACTCCGTATTGACTTTTTGCTTGTTAGACACCGTCAAAAATATACATTCTGAAATGAAAAGACTTATAAATTAGAATCTATCTACCTGAAAACAGTTTCAAATATTAAGTCATAGTATAGTGAGCTTTTTGGTAATAAAATGATTTTTTTACGTTTCTCCTGATTAAATCGATACATTGTTGCTGAGGGTTCGGTTTCTTTGGAATTTTGGGCACGGAATCTTCTCACTTGAAGAATATGAAAAGTGAAATTACTTTCAAGTTTACTTTTACTCGCGCCTCCGTAGAAACAGAGCTTTTTCCCCCATTTTATCCTCCATCTATGAGCAGCTGGATCTATCTCTAGAAAGTTACCTTGCTGGGATCCGCTTTAATTGCGGAGTCATTTTACTCTAAATGAAATTTGTTGACTGACACCCACATTTACTCTCACACTCTCTCAGACGCTCACACTCTCTCAGACTCTCACACTCTTTCAGACTCTCTCAGACTCTCACACTCTCTCAGACTCTCCACACTCTCTCAGACTCCTCGAGCACCTCTCCAGACTCTCCACACTCTCTCACACTCTTTCAGACTCTCTGCAGACTCTCACACTCGTTCTCTAGACTTTCACACTTCTTTCAAGTACTCCGACACTCTTTCAGACCCTCCTCAGACTCCCACACTGTCTCGTAGCTCTGACATCTCTCAGACTCTCATCACTCTCTCAGACTAAACTCTATCAACTCTCTTCAGACTCTCACACTGTCTCAGACTTCTCACACTCTCTCACAGTCTGTCTCAAACTCCTCACACTCTCTCAGACGCTCACACTCTCTCAGACGCTCACACTCTCTCAGACGCTCACACTCTCTCAGACTCTCACACTCTCTCAGATGCTCACACTATCTCAGACTCTCACACTCTCTCAGACTCTCATACTATCATTTTGGTCACTCTAATGCTCGTTGAATATCTACCTTCTCTGCCGACCTTTAACAAACTTCCCGTGACGTCCTCTCCCCAATTATTCGACCGGGGGAGAGGACGTCACCAGAAGCTCCACGATTTAGGAGGAAGTT
The DNA here is from genome assembly GCA_009364415.1 of Spea multiplicata. NCBI lineage: Eukaryota > Metazoa > Chordata > Amphibia > Anura > Pelobatidae > Spea > Spea multiplicata. The sequence goes on from VKOC01000006.1 coordinate 870,018, forward strand.
CGCTGGGAGGAGAAGAAAGGAGAGCAGAAAGGAGAACAAGCGGAGCTACGAGACACAGAAGTGAATGCGGTCGGCAGAGAAGGTAGGGAGACACTCAGAGGGTGTGAGAGAGTTTAAATGAAGGAGCCTGCAAAAAATTCTGAGCTTTTTGCCTTTTTGACAAAATCGGAATCCAATCCGCATGCACGAGTCTAGAACTAAGTGTTCTAATTAAGGGGCCCCTAACGTTTGATCTACTGCTGCTTTTTTATTACCAGAGGTGAAGAAGACAAAGAAATTAGGAAAAAAAACACATAAACCATAACAAGATATATCAGATGTGCCAAAAACTGCTTGTTCTGTATTTCTGTGTCTATAATAATATCTCTTGCAGTTAATGCGGAAGACGGACGATTTGTTTCTTTTACAGTCTCCAATTTCTCTGTTATGACTTTCAATGAATCTTCGGAGATACTCCGAGCCGCTTCACGGCATAAAAACCGCACAAACAAGTGTTTTCCCCGTCAGCTGTGCCGCTTACAAAGCGCATTCATCATCTCGTTATATTCCGGCTCTAATGCCCCGGAACGCGCAGCCAGTTTAAAGTTCTTTCCGTCCCGACGGGAAACGCATTAACCCGGCGGGGCGCGAAGATCCGGCGATCGCTTATCTGACGCCGTCGCCGGGACTCGGACTTATTGTGGAATCCAGACACTACCTCCACTTTTTATTATCTCTAAAAGCGCATTTCAGGTAATCGGAACACAACCTTCAGGAGCGACTCGTCCTTCTAGAACGATCCGAAGAGTGAATTTTCCATTTCGCAAAGTCACTTAGAGATTAAATATGATTTGGGAGATATATCAACGGTTATAAGAATATCATACAGATTTATAGTCATGCGGGTTAACCCTCGGTTGATCCGTCTGTCAAGTCATCTGAATTTCAAAATGTTCAAAAGAAAGAGTGGTAGATATGTGGAACAGCCTCCCAACAGAGGTGGTAATACAGTGAGGGGATTAAACATGCATGGGATAGACATCCGGCTCCTGAATCTAAGACGAGACCAACGACTGATTAAGGTTAAAGCAGGAAAAACAGGCAGACTAGACGGGGGCCGGATGGGGCCAATGAGGAAAAAAAATACACAAATGGAGATTACAAAAAGTCAGATTTTTCTGATTGGCCCCATCCGGCCCCCGTCTAGTCTGCCTGTTTTTCTTGCTTTAACCTTAATCAGTCATTGGTCTCATTTTTATGTTTCAGTTGAATATTCGGCATTATCTTAACCTCTTCATTGCCAGTTGGACTCCTATAAACCGTCCCTCCTATGTTACGATTTTAACCAATACCGATGAATTTAATAAAAACGTCCCGAATGCGGTAACCTTGTGAATTTTCTTTTGAAGAGGTTCAATTTTTCAAAAATGCTTTAGATGTTCCCAAAACTCAATTAATTTATGTCAACGGAAGAGAAGCACTTGGATGGGGAAAAAAGGGCATCTCTCCAGAAATATAAAACCTCTAATTATTTCATTTTCATTAAACTCCAGCAATAAAACTGTCACCGAAAGCATCCACGAGAGCAAACACCAAATAAGAAAAATACTCTGTTCTAATTATGTAAAATATTGTTATTTTGGGTTATGAGACGATTATACAATCCTTTGGTGAGTGAGGGAGTCACTATGCCTAGACTTTTGAAAGACGTGAAATCACTTTTGGAATAAATGTAATATAATTACCGTAATTTTTTTTTTTTTTTTTAGATTATTGTTTATTTTTATTTTTTTAATTTTTTTGTATTTTTTTTTTGGACCTGCGGGTCAAAGCACTCAGCAGAACAGACCTCCACTTGGTACAATTTTTTTTTAGTGAAATACATTTGAAAGAAATGTTTTATTAAGAAAATATGGCAGCGCACATTAAAAAAAAAACCATAATACACAAAAAAATTTTAATATAAAATATTTCTAAAGTAACCGTTAAAAGCTGTAGTCATGGACTTGGTTGAAGAAAGTGTTGCACGGGGAGCAGATAAACCTCAACGTGATGGAAAACCTTGGGTCCTTACCATAGAGCCCTTACTCCAAGGGGGCTAACCCAGAGGAAATTAAGTCCTGGCGTGGGGGCATCTGACAATATGCTTGAGCCTCTTAACCCCTTAATGACAAAGGCCGTACATGTACGGGCTCAAAATGCATTGTTTTCAATGGCTTTAGGGACTGTCCATTGTCCTTAAGGGGTTAAACACTTTGACCCCTCCGCAGTCCAACTGTAGTCATCCATATTAAAAGAAAATGGTCCAAAGTGTCACTTCTTGCCCCACCAAAAAATCGTGTTTCCAAGACCAGTGGCGCCACGTACATCATAATGTTTATGTTATGACATCATAATGTTTAAGGAATCATCACTAACATGGAATCTACCCTGGAATGCAGGTGAGAATGTACATTTTCTGAGATATCGTTCACGTTTTTGTACGGCTCTGTTCCCAAAGTAAGAGGCTTTCATCCCACCAGCTGGTGGTAACAGCACCTCAGGCCCCACCGGTGGTGGAAAGGAAAGCCCTCTCGCCGTATCTGGGAAGTGTCCGGGTTTCACCGCTTCCCTGGTCCTCTTTGGTCGCGGTTGCGAGTTTTAGACACGCCCACTACTTGCCCTATTCCCCTCCCACCCCATACAAAGTCAGTGTATTTGAAGCTAGCCCTGCCCATGTCCACGGCTAACCCTGCCCCCTCCTGAAGCCACTCCCCCAAGAGTTAGCGCTCCGAGCAGCCCTACGTACGACTATAATTCTGTGACTCCTAATTTCTGTGGGCACCCAAGGTCACGAGGAGACAGCAAACAACCGCACAAAGTATTAAAGTACGACTACAAAGTACTTCTGCCCCCACGTCAGCTTCCTGTCCTGGATTCCCGATCCATCCTGTTTTTCAGTCTCGTTGCCCATTTGTGTGATCAAACATCACCGTTCGTGACAAAAAAAAACGAGATTTATAACCCAAAGCCCGATGACTTCACTTGGGCTCTTTCTAGCATACGCTAGGCCCGTGCGTCGTTCTGCTGTTTGCTCAATAAAGTTTTTTGTTTGCCTTGAAAAAGCCATTGGCGAGGCGAGGGACAGGAAGAGCGCAGACTGAGGCTATTTCTCTGCGGCCCGTTTGATGTGGAAGTATTACTCGTGTTTAGGTTTCCTTGCCGTGTCATCACGGGAACGTTACCTTCTTCTGTGCCGCGGCCCCCGTGCCAAACTCAATATTAAACCTGTTATTCGACTCGCGACAAAATCACTCCCTGTCCTACCATTCGGCCTTATTCAGTGTTTCCGAAACGACAGACTTTTCATTCCTCCTACATCATTTTAAAAAACAAAATTAAATTTATGCCAGTCGTTCTAATTGGGTAAATCTCCACGAGAAAAAAAAGGAATATATATTTTCTTTGACGAAAAGAAGCTGCAATTTCATTTTCCCCTCTAAAACATGTTTTCCAACCAAAAAATGAGACTGATATTTTTTTTTTCCTTTCAAAAAAAATGTTCTAATCAAGAGACGAAAAATTACGGTTTTAATTTAATGAAAATAATTCGATTTAGAACAATCACTGTTTCAGCAACGCAGGTGTTTTTTTTCCTTTTTTTTTCATTTTCAACATCTGGAAAGTGAGAAAAGTTGAGTATATTTGAGGGAAATTATATTCAAGGTGATAAAAAATTAGAATTTTTTTTTTACGGGGCTCAGGTGACTGTTTATTTTTTTAAAAAAACATTCTCAAAAAGATTGTGTGTAACTTTTTGAACATTTTTGTAATATGCACTAAACTGTGAGAAGTTGCCCAAAAATATTTTGAGTGACGATCTGCGTGGCACCTGGGGCAGTTAAAAGTAGGGTTTTTTAATGTTTTTTTTAATTTCTTTTTTTTACACCATATTCTTCATGCCATAGGGCAGGGGTGGATGGAGGGTGAAGGCGAATGATAGGTCTCTGTCTGTCCAAAGGGTTTATAAGACTTTTTAACCCCCCCCCCACACCACAGTAGGCAGGGGGTGAGGGACAGAGCCATTTAGGTTTTTTTAACCCCACCAACCCACCAGGAAGAGGGTAAAGCGAAGGCATGTCCTAGGGTTAGTTTTATACCCCCTCCCCAGTTGGATTTAATTTTTTAGGAGCGGACATGTGAGGGTTAATTTAACTTTTATACCCTTGACTGAACTTCGCAAAATTTAAAGTTGCAGGAACTTGCAAACATTTATCATTTAAAAAATGGCCAAAGACAAGGGCATGGAACCCAAGTGGAGTCTGGGTAGTCAAATTAACCCTTAACTTCTTAGTGAATAGACCGTAATGTCTGTACTCTGCTTGCATACGATTGTCGCAGCATGGGGACAGGTTTTTCTACCAATAGATCAGTTGCCAGCCGATATTCATTTTTTGTAACCATGGAAACCGACATTTACAGTAAGACGCCTTTTTCAAATTTGTTTATCACAAAAACTTCAGAGGAAGATGACTGCGTACAGAAAAAAGTTCCCTAATTTAAAAAGGGGACGCATTAAGAAGGAGTTTGGAGACATGATTCTCATTGAAGTAGAGACCTCTGAGGTCCTAAAAGCTGTCTACTTCAACTAAAGACTCCATCATTTCCTAACCTTCTGATCCATTTTACTTATTAAGATATTATCTGAGGACGGTGTCACTACGGGGGGTCAGCATGACCAAAAGAAAACACTTCACATAGTATGTGAGAGTCATGGAGGAACAGTTCCTTAGATCCTGGGAAGCAGACTTTCTTGATCACTCCAGACAAATGCGTACCATAATTATCCTTGTGAGACCCCCCTCAAAATAAAATAATAATGTGTATTAAAATACTTTATAAATAGCATTAAACATTCATTAAACCTGAAAAAAAATCATGAAAGACTTACCTTTCCTCCGGTCCGGAGAGAGGACGTCACTGAAATCGCTGCCATATTGGGTTCAAGCAAGGGCAAAAAGACAGCACTTTCGGCGATCTTCTCTTCCCCGATTGGATGATCTGTGGAGGGCCTTTACTGGATGCGCCGCCATTTTGGGGAAAGTTCCCACCGGATATGTCCACGGAGATGCGGACGAAGATAGAATATAGCAGAGAAGAGAGGAGAGAAATCCGTACGACAATTATCCTCGTGAGTAACATTTTTAGTCCACAAAGATGCGGATGGAGATAAAAGACTGAAGATAGAAACGAGGAGAGAAGGGAGAAGATAAAACACAGAAGGTGAAGAATAAGATGGGGAAGTGGTTGGCAGAGAAGGTAGTGGAAACATTTAGAGAGGGTGAGAGTGTGAGTGAGAGTGTGACAGAGTGTGACAGAGTGTGACAGTGTGAGTGAATGTGGGCCGACAAATTTCAGAGGAAAAATTTGGAACTTTTTTGTTGGGGGGGGGCCTGGCCTCATTTCATGGCTTCGTACAAATTGCAGAATTTACCAAATTTCGATAAACTTGCAATACGTACGAATCCAAACGCAAAGTCTACTGAAGCGTCCCTTTAACATCATGTTCTTGGGATCCGCCTGATTATTTTCTCCCCAATACCTTATTTATTGGGCTACAATTTTACAGCTACATCAAATTCACGGATACTCCCTAAACAAACCTGGTTTTGGGCCAATTAATAATAATTTCCTTATTTATGTTCGCAGAGTAAAATACCCATTTATAAAAGTAGCCTGATTTGAGCTCACGGGAGACGGACGAAGAAAGGAATCCCAGAGCAGTGAACTCACCGGCCAAAAATCATGAATATCTTCTGAAAAATAGATTTTGGTTTTGAAAGTTGTAGTTCTTAGCAACCT
>VKOC01000006.1:882840-896753 GCA_009364415.1 Spea multiplicata
CTGTATACAGCGCTGGGGGTTATATTACTGTATACAGCGCTGGGGGGTATTATTATGTTACCGGGGGGGCGTTATTGTGTGAAGTGTTGCCCCTTGTTAATTCTTTTTCCCAGGTTGGCCGCGTCTGACCTTTGACCCTGTTGTTTCTCAGCAGGTAATTACACGTTCGTTAGTTCGTTGGACGCGGCGTTGTGAATCGGTGTTTTTGTAGAAGGTTTCGTTTCACTGGATGAAGCCGCATTAGCCATCAAATTCCATCTAAAGAAGAGACCTCTGAGGCAGCTGACTTGGACAGCGGGACAGAGCCTGACAATCAGGACTATCCCATGAAAAACAGGACTATTAGAAAGTATGAATGAAAGATTTTATTATTATTTATTGTTTTATATAGCACCATCAGATTCCGTAGCGCTGTACAAAGATTAGACAGAAGTAGTATATAACATAAAATGACTTTCAGAGACAGACTGGGAGGGCCCTGCGCACAGGAGCTTACAATCTAGAGGCAGCTCTGTCTGTGACTTGAGACGGACTCGTGGTCCCAGCGAGATGGAGGGGCGGCTCGGACCTCCCGGGGAGTTTCACTACAGATGAATAAAATAGGAAATATGGACCCCTATTGCGTGAAGACGCTGCGCAGATCCCCCCGACGCGGCCGGAGAGTCACCTGACGAGGGCCCCCGCCGCGCTAAAATGTCCCGGGAAAAGCACGGAAAGACCCGGAAAATCCGACGTACTTGTTACTCGCTTCAAAGGCAAACATTTTCATGGAAAACTGAGTTAATCCTCTATGGCCGTTCCTCCATAGACTTTCATTAGTCAGAGATTCCAGCTGGGTGATTGAGACTGAGCCATTCTATTGTTCCCCACAGGCAGTATGATAAGGAGTCGCGGTGTTTAGTAGATCGGGGATCAGATAACAGAGCGAGAATCATACAAACGGCTGAAAATATTATATTATGATGCAAAAAAAAAAAGTGGGGTAAAAAAAAGTGCAATGTTTAAGAAAAGCTCTTTTTCATGCGGTTTGGGGGGTAAATGTCTGCCGTCCCCTTTAACCGGCGGTGTCGTTGCCGAGGGTTTCATCACCCGCCGGGGTCGCGTGGCACTTCCTTATTTTTTCTTTGATATTTATAATATTTATCTTTCCTCTCTATTTTTATCCCCGGCGGGGGCTCGGAGTCGTCGGGCTGGCAGATGACTTCCCTTTTTTTTTCCTCTTTATCTTTGCCACAAATACTTTTACCCCACAGGAGGGGGCGACGCGGGGGCCTCAACTGTCACTCACTTATCGTACTGATTGATTTCTTTAATAAAATAAACATGAAATAAACTTCCCTCTCACACCCAGGGGAGGACTTTATGGAAGTGACGCAATCTTATCAAACTAATTATCATTATTATTATTATCATTATTATTATCATTATTATTATTATCATTATTGTTATTATCATTATTATTGATCTATTTATATTTATTCACATCATTATCATTATTATTTATTATTATCATTATTATCATCATTATTATTATTATCATTATTATCATGGTATTATTGATTATATACATATTATAACAATAGGTCATTATTATTATTATATGACACTTATTATATTGTTACAATTATTATCCATTACTTAGGCTCATATCATTAATAATCTATTACTCTATGAGGTATATGAGTCAGGTATGGATACGAGTCATCCAATATTATCAATTAGTATTATTATCATGTATTTATCTATGCAACATTATTATTATTATCATATTATATCATTATTATCATCATTATTATCATATCTATTACTATCATTAGATTAATCATTATTCATTATTTCCATTTAATTATTATCATTCACTTATCATCATTATTATCATTACTTTATTATCAATATTATCTCATTATTATTGATTATGCATCTTATTTATTAATTCATTATTATTATCTATCAATCAATCAATTATTATTATCATTAATTATCATATATAGAATTAATTATTATTATTATCATCATTACTATTATCATTAAATTATTATCAATTATTATCATCATTATTATTAATTATCATTATTAGTAGTCATCTATTATTAGGTAATCATTCATTATTATTAGTTATCATTATTATTATTCATAATTAATATTATTGTTTATTCTATTTTGGTCATTTATTGGTTAGTAAATTATTATTATCATTATTATTGTTATTTTGGAGGTTTTTATTATAATTAGTATTCTCGGTATTCATTATTGTATTAGTATAATTATTATTTAGTGTTATTATTATTGCTTGTCTATTTTTACTTTATTATCATTTATTGTTATTATTACAATGATTTATTATTATTATATTAGTATAATTATTATTTTTTGTTATTATTATATTATTGTTGTTATTATTTACTATTATTATCATTATTATCATTATTATTATCGTTTATTTATATGGCACCAACAATGTCCGCAGCGCTTCTTACAGTTAAAGTAAAGCCCGCATCCCAAAAGCCAAACCGCAGGAGGGGACAGGACTGCCGAGCCATCCCCAGGACGCATATCACGTCGGGGGGCGAGGGGGCAAATACACACGGGGGCATCGTGTAGAGTTAAGGGGCCGCGCGGCATGAATGTGGAAGTGATGGCTGGACTGGGCCTTTAAGTTTTTGCCCTAACTTGGGGCATTAAACCCAATCGGGGGCCCCCCCCCCCCAATAACGTTAACTAACGGTGCCCCGCGTTCCAGCCTCTGTATAGACGCCGGGTGACCGAGAGGGAAGCCCTAGAGCGCCACCTATAGGGCACATTGCAGAAAGTCACTTATTGCACTAAATGCTTCGCAAGTAAAATGCCACGATAACAACTCTCAGCCGGATTCATTTATCTGCTTCTACCAAACTCATCAAAACAGGTTTTATTACAAAGAATTGCGTGTCGGTTCCGGATATTCCGGCCGCGGATTTATATCCCGTGTCTTTATTTTTAATGATTTATATTATTTTACAGAAGACGGCCCCCCTGCCCCCCGTACGTCTCACAGCGAGGGCAGTAAAGCTCCAGAATGCGCGGCCGTGGTGAGCGCGGGTCAGATGGAGACCTCTGAGGTTTCATGCGTCCCATCTGGATGAATGTAATCTGGAATATATCTGAGGAGTGGGATGGCAGAGCATGAATTGCCCTCCTGCCCCCCCCCGCACCCCCACTGGACTCCAGACGCCAGTCCGCGCGGTGACCGGGGCAGACTGTGTGATCCGTCCCGTTGTCAGCGGTAACATTATATGAAGGTAGCGCAGGGGGAGACGCGCGGGGTTAATGTGAACCTTTATTCCCGGGGCACTTGTGGACAGATAGAGGAGGAATCATTTATCTTTCAGGAATTCCCCCCGGGATAACGTCTTTGATCCACGGACCCCGTTTGCGAAACGTCTGATTTCTGTTAATAACCTTTTATGGAATGAAGCTGCTCCTGCGCGGGATGTGAGTGATGGGAGTTGGGATGCAGATAGGGTTGCCAAATTTTAAAAGGAATAAATTGGCCTCAACGCAGCGTCCCGTCTCCCCACCATCACCGCCCGTCGCCATACATCGCCACCCTACATCGCACCCACTGTTCCACACACTCACTAACACACACTAACACACACTCACTAACACACACTCACTAACACACACCCCCTAACACACACTCACTAACTTACAATCTACAGGAAACTTAGATCTGAAGGGCTTATAAACAGCTCTACGGAATACGATGGCGCCATTTAATAATATATATAATAATATAATAATTTAATAATAATCCATAGGAGAAAGAACCCCGACGTGACGGCCGCTCAGTGGGCTTCTATCACACGTTGTACATCGCTGCGGTATATGGTGGCGATATACACAGCAAGAAATAATAGTCACAATAACAACGCTTTTAAAAAGTCTGTTTTATTAGCGAATCCGCGGAGACTTTGTGGGACGTTTAGCGAAGACCCCGCGTCCGGACATCAAAGCCGGGTTCGGGGGCAGATGAATGGGTTCCGGGGGCCGGGGAGGTGCCGGTTCCCCCACTCCGAGCCGGGGCCGCGGACGGGATCTGTCAGTTCGGTGTCTTCGGTGTCGGTGGGGGGGGGTATATGGGGGCCCTCGCCGCTCTAATGGAGATTAATGGAGTGAAAACAGATATTTGGATGTAAATCTTTCCCGATGGCCGAAACACATGATCCGCGTTAAAGGTTTGTAAATAAACATCCCGGACTTGTTTATGAGGGCGGCCGCACTCCGAGTGTCCACCAAGCCTGAGGGGGAGGGGGGGGACGTCAGGCCACCCAGCCAGCCTGATGCACCCATACCCCCTCCCCAGGACCGGAGACCCGCGAAGGTAAGCAGGACCGGTTAACCTTCCCAAAACTAAAACAGACGGAACATATACCAAATAAATATAAAACAAACACATGAACACAAACAAATAATATAAAGGCGTTCTCATCTGATCCAAATGAAAAAACATACAGACAGTACACAAAAACTAGCAAATTTATTAAAAAAATTAAAATACCCATTTTTTTGGATTCCGAATATTTTCATTGTAATTACCAATAAAGAAGGAAAATGGACGTATATAAAATATTACCACAAGAACAAAGGAATATATATATTAAAAAAAACCCGATTTTTTATATATATTAAAAAAAACCCGATTTTTTGGGATTCAGAATATTTTTTTAGAATTAAATAAAGGAAAGGCGGACGTATATAAAATATTTTTTAGCAATCACAATGCTTTTTCGGATTACAAAAAATGAAAAAGCATTCATTTTACTGATAAAAAAATAAAAAAGACATCATTTAAAAAGACATCATTTATTGAATTTCTTAGCATTTAAAAAAAAATTTATGATAAAAATAAAGCTGGATAAATATTAAAATAGTGATTTATTTTTTCTGAAATGGTTGAAATTCCCGCTCAGTTAGCAATGCGAGAAAAGGGAACTGTCCCCGAATATGTTTAAACCAGAAGCCAATCGTTTAAAACTATAGCCTAAGATAGAGTGGAAGGAAGTTTTTCTTTACTGAGAGGGTGGTGGATAAGTGGAACAACCTCCCAGCAGAAGTGGTAGAGGGTAATAAACATGCGCAGGACAGGCATACGGCTCCTGAAGACGACACCAACGACTGATTAAGGTTTCAGTCTTTACAGCAGGAGAAACGGGCGACTAGACGAGGGCCGCCAGGGGCCGATCTGCCAGCAGAGGATTTTATTCAGTCTCCTCGCACATGTGATGATGAGCAGTGGATGGCACGGTGTGCCCAGAGTGCCCAGAATCACCACCTGCTTTTATATATATATTTAGCGGCCGGGCCCCTGACTGCAGCCCCCAGGAGCGTAAGAGCTGTCAGTGGGGGCCGTTATCTCCTGGAAGAAATCAGATTCAGATCTTCTGAGAATTCATAAAGAGCTGAAAAGTTTCAATGGAATCGTCTTTTATCTCGTTTATCAGAGAACCCGGAGCTGGCTGAGGCTTGTGCTGTGCCACGGGGGGGGGGGGCAAATGGGGCAAACAATACATTACAGAGATTAACCCCGTAGACCCCAGCGGGCGAGGGCTCTACGGGAAGATAGTAATCAGCGTAAAAGGACGTTTCTCTGGGCTTTTAATGCGGGGTCCCCGGGACTGACGGCCGACAGCCTTCCTGGAACGTCTCGCGCGGGGGGGGGGGGCGTCCTTAGAATGGCCGAATCGATCAAATGTAATGAAAATGATTAAAAAAAATGGAAACAGAAAGAGAAAAGAATCCTGCGGTACGGAGAAAATTTGCGAAATGTTTTGCTTTTACCAGGAAGGCGATTTGTTTTCAGGATGATTTTCATTCTATTTCATGTCAATCCGCACCCCCTAAACCGAAAGTGCCCCTCTCTGGGATTTATTCACAGACAGAAAACAGCTTCATGACATTCTAATGTCAGAAATTGGACCGCCTGGCAAAGGGTTGCAGATGTTGGCCATCAGGCTCCCAGGGGCCATCAGTAAGCTGGGAGCCTGCGCATGCGCAGTGCTGAGTGACGACCATCACCTGTTTGGTTGTAGAAGGTTGGTTTAGCGTGGATCAGAAGGCCGTTCCTGTGATTGGCATTCGGGTTATCGGGTTGACGGCACCAGGTTTGTCATCAGTCTCATATTTTCCATGTTACACCTTGACTCGGAGATTCCTCCCCACCACGAGGGATCCATAATTATCAGAACTGACCCAGCTTCATCAGATTCTCCGAGGCGGAGACGCCAGGTTATGGTGAAATGTAATTAGAGTCCAGTCGTGTGACACGGGAGATGAGTCACGGAGTCAGACGTGCACTTATTATACAGATGGGGAAATAGTTTCCACCGGGAGTCCGGGTTATGAAGGTCGCGGAATCCAGGACAAGCTGGTTACTTCAACAAAGGTCTTACCGGACCAGAACGCCAAACGAGTACAGAGCTGTCCTGTGATAGAAGGAGAGTGTGGCCCTCTGGAGTTAAGAGGTTTAGGGAACCCAAGGCACGCATCGGTGTCCCCTGGCTTCTTCAGCTGAGGACCCTCGGAGCATGATCTGTGAGGGCACATTGCACATCCCTGGGTTAAGTAAACTCACCCTCATACCAATGGACCCTTCCACCTTCCACCCCAGTCTTAATAAGCTATGGCCTGTGGTTGGTGGAGGTGGAGGAGCTGGGGGCAGCTATGGCGCATGCACAGGATCTCGATGAGCATGCGGTTTGTGGGTTTTGTTTGGTGATCGTGTGTTTGATGGGATTTTTTTTTACACATGCAATGGTTTCACTGAAAACACAGCAGTGGAGCAGGTTGTCTGAATACTGTGCCTTGTGGCCGCCATTCCACCTTGAAGACTTCAGTGGGTCCTGGTTCTCACTGTGGCCCTAGCTTTTAGAGCAGCAAGGACTAAGAAGCCCAAGTACCCCAGAAGTAACAGAGAAACAAAACGGTATTTACCATTAGCTTCCCTACAGAACAGGAAGGATGGAGAACTTCTGCTCAGGAGCATCTCAAATTTTAGCTATTTTGTGTCATTACGAAGGAAAAAAAATCCATCAACGATACTGCAACAAGGGTCACCCAGAACCAACACGTAAGGCAAATTTACCCAACAACCCCAGCGGTATCCTTCTAGGAGGTCCATGTCTGGAGTTATCTTTCCACTTGGGGTATCATGAAAAACAGGTTTGAGATTAATTTAGACCACAAGTGGAAAGGGAGATCAGAGATGGTCCTCCTGGTTATAACCAGAAGGATACCAGCAGGAGCCCCAACTCATGAGGCACATGATGGACAAAATCTCCATCTGGAATCGTTGGCTCCTTTGTGCATTTTGGTTCTGGGCAGCCATTGATGGAGATTTTTTTCTCTGTAGCGGCAGAGGTGAGCTCCCGAGCGGGGGGCACATACTGTAGGGCTGGGTATTAAGCGGCTGTCTGTCCTTAGAGGGTTCATCTCAAACTTTCCTTGTGTGGAATTTGCCAGTAACTGTCCTACATGCGCCAATTTCCTACCCTTTCCATCGACATTCCATGGGATCTTAAGGCTTCGGTCATGTGAAGGTCCGTTAAGATGTCTTCTTCTATGTAGACATAAAAGCTCAGTGATTGGGGTTTCCCTTTGGTTGGTGTCCTTATATTGGAGATGACCCAATGAATAGCGTGTCCTCCGGGAAAATAAACCGCGATACTCGGCCTCCACTTTATGTCTCCCTAGATATACTTTCTGTAATTCCTGATCAGACCGCAGTATAATCCACAACTTCTCTGAGAATAACCTCGGGGGCGTCCATTACCCGCTAATTATGGTTTTCTAACGCGACGGAGAAGACTACCTGAGAAGCGAAGACTGTTTGTGGTGAGGAAGACGGCCAAAGGAATCTGGGATCTTATGAATCATCCTCCAGCTGCCGGACGTGGCGTCACCCAATTCCATCGGGATGCCCCTCGGTGTCCCCGTTCCAGCAGCCACTAAATGCACTTATTTGGGGTTTCTGCCCCCCCCCCATGAACTCTTTAATTTTTTTGTTCGATTAACCAAATTCTAAAACGTTGTTGTTTTCTTAAATACTTTTGGGGGTCGTAATTACTCTTGGATTCCGTAACTGAACATTCCTGTCTCTTTCCATCTAATCCGAAGGAATTCCATTTAAATTGTTGACCCCGTTGCCGTGTTCTATAGAAAGCCTGGGTCTTCTATGCGTGCGATGATACTCACCAACCTCTGTGTAAAACATCTGAGGAGGTAAAGCCATAAGATGAAGTCGTGTAGCGTTGATGTGGGTGACGGGAAGCAGACATTAGGAGAACGGTAAGAAACCCTAAATGCTTTTTTTATAACCCCAAACATTGCGAAACCTTTACCGGCCCAGACAAAAGTGGCACCGAGTGGCAACACCAGCACAACGTGACAACTCGACTCCAACAGCCGTGTTCTGTGCTGTGTGCTAAAGAGTTATTATATGGAGCCTGCAGGGTTTTTTGCCCCACCTTGACGTACACCAATACCCCAGAGCAGCATTAGCTGTTGAGTGGCCATCGAGTGTCCGGTGGGAGATCCCCGGCAGCGATCTACTCAATGGTTTGGCTGTTGGCCAAGTCGAGGAGCTCATGTGAAACTGTGCCCAAAATATATCCCCTTCCTGAGACCATCAACCTGGAGGGGAGAAGGAAACCCTTAATATTTACCCCCCTGATTAACTGCCTTATAACCCCTTGAAAGCCAGGTAGATACAACTCACCAGCAGACGGAGGGACAGTTTATTTAGGAGGTTGACCTACGGGGTGGAATAACAAGCTGCACAAATTGTGCTGAAAACAGCCAAGAGTGTTCTTCCCCGGGATGGAAATGAACTTCAGTTTGAACCTCGGAGCTCGTATTACAATGTCCTTTGTTTGCTGAGGCGAGATCGTTAACCCACTGATGTCACAAGAACTATTCCTACCTTGTATCAAAAAAATTAAACATGGCCTCCAACGACGGCCACCTTGGCCCCCGCAGGAGAAAGCAAGCCGATGTCTTCCAAGCGATACCCTGTCCCTTCTCGTGTCTTAAATAGTTAAAAAACTTTGTTTCCGATTATTGTGCCACCCACCCTGTGAAATTATGACATGATTCTCTTTGTGTGATGTCATACACTGTGGTACCGGTTCTATGTTCTTACATATAGTACATAAGGGGTCCATCAATACACACAAAATGCCTACATGCAAATTCAGTAGCGCTGCTGGCCACATGGAGACTCACGGGCCAGATGCGGCTCTTAAAGGCCCGCGTACGGCCATAGAGAAGAGAAGAAGTTTCAGCTTTCTTCTTGCGTTGCCGTGACTACGCATGTTAGTGGAAGATCATCCCAGTGGCCCAAACATCAGACAGGCCCATTTGCAGCGAGAAGATGCTCTTTACAGGATGGCCGCAGGGGCCCCACAAATCTTCCCTGCTCCGTCCTGACGTCCTGGCGGAGAACGTTCCTTACAGACAAGTTCCAAGCCTGAAGACCCCAAGTAAACCGCTGCTTCTCAGGGGCAAGTTTAGGCTCGTCCCGCTCCCCCCCCATTTTCCCCTCCTACCCCCATACAAACCCTCGGACCCCTCAACAAGGGAGGGCTCCTGACTAGGCTTCTTAGGCCACCAGCGTTCATACGTGTAGGACATGTTCTCTCAGCTGGAGCCGAGCTCAGGTGACAATAATAACACGTTTCCCAAATGTGTTTCTGTCACATGATGGGGAGAGACTCATGTGACTGCGATTACATCATAATTTGTAAAAAATCTGACACGTCACCTGATGGCGACAAAACCACGGAGGCGATACCTGCCGGCACGTATACCCCGGCAACGCAAAGCCTCGGCCCGGGAGCTGCCAGACTAATCGGTGGGAGGCGAATGAGCGAATCAGCTCGTGACTTTCCATTTCCTCATTCAGGTCAGCTGGGTGTGTGATGGCATCTCCAGGGCTATTACATCACAGGCAGGGCGAGGTCTCTGGAGCAGGTACTCCTTACAGGGAGGGAGTTAGTCAGTAGATGCCCTCACGTCCGCAGGATCTGTTTGCACGCACGCGTTCCGCGCCAGCCCCCCCCCCGTGTTTATCCAGATCTGTTTCTTTGTTTCTTTTTTCTTAATGATTCTCGCGTCCGTGCGTCACGCCAGCCAAGCGCAACCTTTCAGGGATGATGAAAGAACTTTGATGACCGGAGAAAATACGCATTTAAAGCGCCTTCTGTTTACTAAATCAGAGAAACAAATCCTCGGAGAGTGAAACGCGAGATCGCTCAGCTTAACCCCTCGCTGCGCTGCCCATAAACCACCGGCTGGACCGATAAGAAACACGGAGACCACCGGCGGATCGGCCCCCGGCGGCCCCCGTCTAGTCGCCCATTTCTCCTGCTGTAACGACTCAAACCTTAATCAGTCGTTGGTCTCGTCTTAGATTCAGGAGCCGGATGTCTATCCCATGCATGTTTAATCCCCTCACTGTATTACCCTCTACCACCTCTGCTGGGAGGCTGCTCCACTTATCTTCCACCCTCTCAGTAAAGTAAAACTTCCTTCCATTCCATCTCAGTCTCTGACTCTCCAGTGTGAGATTCCGGTCTCTAATTTTTCTGCTCCTTTGAAATAAATTCCCTCCCGTCCTTCACCCCTTTATGGATTTAAATGTCTCCCCCATCCTCTCTCTCTCCTCGTCCTTTCCTTCTATACCGGAGCTGGTCGCTTGGATCTGAAGAGCTCACAAAGTATGGAGACCCCTCAGCTAAAGCCCGGCGGACCCTCTTTGGCGGGGTTTTCCAAAACACCTAGAACCCCGTTGTGTTGCGTTGTGTCCGGTACCGGTGTATCCCGGAAGCCAGCGGCCGGTGGATGGGAGAAGCCCCCGGGGGGGGGGGGTACGAGCCCATGTCTGCGCTGTAGCTGATGGATGGAGCTTGCAGCCCGGGTCCCAACCGCCATCACCTGGGAGCAGCGCGGAGGGAGAGCAATAAACTCAGCGCCAACAAGAAGTTCCGTGTATTGTTCTGGGCTATATGGAGGGATGTTGGGCAGCGGCCCGGGGGGCTCATAAATGGGGAGCCCATTAAATAAAGGCAGAATTTATGGGGGGGGGGTATAGAAATAACCGGATAGAGAGGAGGGGATGATTCTTAAAATGGTAAAAAAAAACCATGTGCAGAATCATTCATAAAAACCATTTGTGCAGTAGATACCTGGAGCTGCCGCTGGGCTGATGAGTCATGAATAGAGATTAATAAGAAGGGAATAAGTCTATTTTAAAAGCATGAATGTGTTCTGCGGTAGAGACGAGGCAGACGGGGAGGGAAAAGCCATATTTAGCTGCCGACAGATTCACGACTGGAACACCGGCCCTTAGTCAACGTTATTTAAAGCTTAATGACATCACGGGCCGGGGGCCGCCTCTCGCTGCCGTATAGAAAACTGGCACTTTTCACTTCAAACCCGAATTTCACCGGGGCGGAAAACTTCATTTAATTACAAGCTTGGGGAATAATTTCATAAAAAGCTAAATCTAGGTATAGAGTTTTTATCCCCGCGAGGCGGGCGGCAGACGGATAATAATCCTGGCCCCTCATGGGGGTAACAACGCGGCCCGTAGTCCGGGTTTCTAAGGAATTCACCAAAAATCATAAATCTAGAAGACACTGAAGTCATTAATTGGACTTAGATTGAGTCTTGGATGACGTGAAGCGGCCGCCGTCATCCACTCATTAAACCCCGGAAAGCTTTAGATATTTGGGGCCATTTGGCAGCAGGGACTTGGTGGCAGCCTGTGGCAGGACCAGCATCATGTGATCACTTCTCCCCCCTTTGCCCAATTCCCCTCCCAATCCTATGAGGCTTAAGCTATGTGGGGATAGCCCCGCCCTCACCTGTAGCGAAATCCACTCATTTACATGAATAGCCCTGCCCCCTCGTTAAGCCACTCCCAGAGAGAGGGTAATTTAACCAGGAATGTTCCCAGCTGTGACAGATCGATCATAGAGATGGGGGAATGGATTTCTTGTCGCACCATTAAATTCCTGCTGTGATTATCTCTTAATCTGTAACTTCTCACGAGTCTGGATGCGCCAAGATATTCCCAGGTACTGAATTGTTTACATCTGTTCCGGAATGTTCCGCGGCAGACACCTGCATTCCCTCTCCGTTATTACGCAACGCGCACTGCGGTCTGATAAGCCCCTCCAAAGAATTTGGTTTATGTTATAAATTCTCCAACTGAAAAGATTAAAGCGCGGAGGATTGATGACGGCAGATCCCGGATCGCGAAGGGTTAACGACGCCCCCTCTCCCTGCATACTTTCCATATTGCAAAAAAAACTCCCCCAATGTTAATCCCCCCCCCCCCATCCGAATCCATTTCTGTTCCGCATCGATACCCAGCCCAGCGATGGTTCTAAAGCCGGAGGGAAAATCCCCCCCAATATCTGAATACGGGAGATGAGGCCGACGGCCTCCGTGTAACGCCTCGGGCAGGAGCAAAGCCATAAAGTGACCGACGGCCTCCGTATAACGCCTCGGCAGGAGCAAAAGCCATAAAGTGACCGACGGCCTCCGTGTAACGCCTCGGCAGGAGCAAAGCCATAAAGTGACCGACGGCCTCCGTGTAACGCCACGGCAGGAGCAAAGCCATAAAGTGGGATCGGAGGCAGACAGGGGTCATGTGACTAGCGAGCTGCCAGGCGGGAAATAAAAGTAACAGGAAACGCAGAACACATGAAGAGATCGGGGCCCCTGAAGTTCTGGACTCCATTACTGGGCCGGCTGCCCCCTGGGGTGAATCGCGGCTTCTCCAGATCTCCGGGTCACCGATGAGAATCTACGGGTCGCAGTGGGCGGGGTTGAGGAACGCCCCACTCCCCGCCCACTTCCCCTCCTACCACTTACAATATTTCTTCCCCCCACCTTTACAAAGGCTGCCGGGACCAATCAGCATCAATCAGTAATTTAACAATAGGGGGAGAGATAACTTATTGGGGAGGAATAATCCTGCAGATCCTGAGAACAGGAAGTTAAGACGGCCGCTGCCATGGGACACACATGGGGGGGGTTCCTATTGTGTTTCTTATTTTATTCTGTAGACTCCGTTCCGTGGGTTTATTTAGCGCACGGAGCAAAACACGGAGGGGTTTGGAAAAGTGACTAAACTAGGGACTCGATGGGAATACCGGGCCGGTTGGCAGGTATACGTTTGTCAGGACTCGCCGCATGTCAGCTAAATGGCTGATCGTGAAGTCGGGCGCCGCGAGGTCTCTGGAAGTCTGGACATGGCGTCCGCGGAAAGCTTTGCATTTATTTTTGTATTGTTTTCCCGTAAGCGTGAGCTGCGCCCCTTGGCACGGCTAGCGGGGGAGGGGTGAGGCACGGCCGTCGGGGGGGCGTTGGCGCGGCGTTTAGCGTGTCTTTAATGTGGTTTAGCTGCTCGCCAACATATGACGGCGCGTGTTTTTCCGGCACGCGGCCCCGAAAGGGTTCGGTGTCCCTCTGCGGGGGGGAGATGGCGGTACGGACTGACCCTTTAGGTGCCAGAACGTTATGTAATCGACTGCAAATCACACCCTCCGGGCGTCACAAAGCTTTACGCGTAAAGACAGCTCGTAAAATCTTTATTGACCGTCATTTTTTGCGTTACGCTTTACGAGGCTTCCTCGCCGAAGGCGAAGCTTTAATCCGAAATCCGAGGCGGCGACTCCTTCTATAAACCCCTCGGAAGAATCTGTATGCGAGAAACCGCTACGCAGTACGATAATTCCGGAGGTCTGCTGTGTCTTATACCAAGTGCCTGATGCTGACCGTCCCATTTTGTCTCAGGGGAATATATTCTCAGGTGATTTATCTATACATTATACAGGGCCGGTCACTGATTTATCTATACATTATAC
>VKOC01000006.1:896853-911940 GCA_009364415.1 Spea multiplicata
CCCACGTTCATACATGGTACGTCCCCCACGTTCTAGACCTTGTACGTCGTGACCCCGTCACTCTTTATCGTCTTTCTGTGTCCTCCTCAGGTAACATCACAAACCCAAAGCCGCCGCCGCCACCTCCAAACCTGCCGCCGTCGGAAAGGAAAGGAAACGCGTCGGGGGACGCAGCCGCTCCACAGAGGGGCCACAAACAGCCGCTCAGCGATGCCCTCATACTCGGTACAAACCATCGCTTTGATACAATGTATTTTTTTAAGTTTTGCTTTATTTTATAGATCAAGGATTTGAAACATTAAAGCTTTCTTTTTTCTTTTTTTTTTTTTTTTTGGTTTTTGTTTTATCGATTTTTTTTGACTAATCAGGCAAATCCCAGTAACATAGATAAAGCCCATAATTTACCTACTCGGATAGTCAAAAGCATTCTGGGAAATGGGGGGGGAGGAGGCTTTTACTGGAAACATTAAGGCTTCGCTCCACTTTAGGAACAGACTCGCTAAGCAGTGCTAACCAAACCTGATTACAGACACCATGAAAAGTGCCCCTATTTTGTAAAATATTTCTGCGATGACTTAACCCCTTCACAACAAAGCCCGTACATGTATGGACTCACAATGCCGATGTCCTTAAGGGGTTAATAACCCCAAAAAAGCAGTTAACCCAAGCCAGTGTTTTTTAAACCCCGCTGAATTATTCCCTTCCTGGGTGATATTTACATGGCTTTCACCTGGGCCGCTAAACAAAAAGGCCATAGAAGTGGTCCGTGTTTAAAGGTCCCCACGGCATGGGGGCTGACGGCCCCTCAACTCCTTTTAATGCCTTTAATGCTAAAGACCCCTCTAATCCCTCATCAAACAGAAGTCGAGCTGATTCCTTGTTGCTCTCTGGATAACCTTCCTCGTTTTGTCCGCACTCATCGGTGAAAAGCCCCCTGGGTCACAATAAAGCCATCGCGGCAAGCGAGGGGAGGAACAGACTTACAGCGGGCCAGCAGGGGCTATTACTGGGTGCCGCCGAGCGCAGGCGCTCTAGGAGACCACAAGGGTCGTGATAATCTATATATATATATATACTTAGTATATATATATATTGTGTCTGTGTGTGTAGTTATACATGGTGTATTATATAATATACTATCTGTAGTATATATTACACATAATATATAATGTGTGTGTATATATATATAAATAGCCATAATGGCAATGGTTTGGCGTAGAGCCGAGGGTCACGCTCACGTTCTTGTGTCCCGGCAGGTGTGGTGGTCGCGTGTGCCGTTACGGGACTCCTGGCCTTGATGGTGGCCGGACTGTGCTGGTGCAGAATGCGAAGGGAGATGAAGTTGGCCGAGAAGGCGGATTACCCGGCGTTCAGATCCTCGCCGCCTCCCGCCTACGAAAAGACGTCTGTAAGTCATGGCGCGTCCCCCGTCCCGTCCGTAGCGCACGAATCTCGCCACAGGGTTGGACACCATGCAAAGCCACTGGTGGCAAAGGGTTAATGTCTCCAAAATCCTTGCCAGTCACCCCTGTATGACATCATAAGATCACACCGTTATTATTATCCACCAACGCGCCTGATCGTTAGATGTCCAAAGCGTCAGGGTCAGGCTGGGGATTCCGTCCGCGTGTTAAATGCGTGTTTTAGGGTTCTTTGTGGATAACGGTGGTTTTTGGGACATTGTGAGTAAATATCTGTCCGTTTCTCGCCAGCCTGGAGATAACAAGTTGGCCCAAAACGCCCAGATGTATCATTACCAGCACCAGAAGCAGCAGATGTTATCAATGGAAAAGTGAGTACTCCTTATGGGGCGATAATAATAATATATATATATATATATAATATCGTTAATTCTATGTATTATCATTAATACAGCGTGCAGGGGGATCTGTGTAACGTGCGCCCCCCCCATGACACCACGCAGCGATGGGGTTAGATTAGATGGCCGTTTTCTCTGTAAATTATTCACTTTCTAATAATTACATTTTGCGTCTCTTTAAAGAAATAAAGACGAACCCAAACACACGGACTCGGCCGTCACATCGGACGAGGAAAACGAGGACGGCGATTTTACCGTCTACGAGTGTCCTGGTTTAGCACCGGTTGGTATTAACATCTCCGCCGTCCCGTTAATCCCACCGCAGAACTGGGCCGGTGGAGCCGAACACACACTTTCCCAAAGTTATTATTATTTTATTGTTTATATAGTATTATTATTTTAAATAATTTGTATATTCATGATATTTTATTATTTATTATTGTTATTGCTGTGTTTAATTCTTTTTAATGATTCATTATTATTATTATTATTATTTTTTGTTAATTTTACTATAAATTCTTTTTGATTTTCATTATATTATGTTATTTTTATTACTGTTATTATTACTTATTATAATATTAGTGTTAATAATTAATTGTATCTCCCGGCTCATGCAGCTAATTAGCCGCATGTCGTGTCTGTTTATGCGATTCGTCACACTCATCCACGCTCTAAATTCCACTGGTTAATTACCCCCCCAACTGCCCTCACTCTTAGTTACCATGGTTACACCACCAAACACTCGTCCCACAGGGTAGCATTTATCCTTAAACCAGACACACAGGCAAAAAATACAGCAGGAGAAACGGACGACTGGACGGGGGCCGGAATGGGGCCGCTTTATTGACAAGTAGTTGCTCTCTTTGCAGTTTATTA
This sequence comes from Spea multiplicata, assembly GCA_009364415.1. Taxonomy (NCBI): domain Eukaryota; kingdom Metazoa; phylum Chordata; class Amphibia; order Anura; family Pelobatidae; genus Spea; species Spea multiplicata. Next base: position 899,549 of record VKOC01000006.1, read on the forward strand.
ATTACTCAAAGTGCGGTTTGAGGGATGGCCGCGGGGCAGGATTACGGGCCACGTGTAAGCGTGTGTGACTCGTGGCCAATGACCCTCGTAATGGGATCTCGCCCCTCGCACTCGGCCCGGGGGTAAAACTTGGAGCTGGGAAGGGACTCTGCGTTCCCAGCTTCGCTGGGCGGCGGTTCATTAGTAAAATGATTTCATACAAGCTTCCCATTTTTCTTATATTTGTTTATTTCATTTAATCCTTAACTATTTGCTGAGTGCTGGGTTTCCCTCTGTACTTGGTAAGAAGCAACGGTAACAATAACCTCAAACCTGGCTGAGTGTGATGGGAGCTGGGGGGCTTGGGGTGTAATAGGTGGCTCTGCCCCCCCAAAAGCCTCCCCACCCCGCAGGTGGAACACGCCAGAGCCTTCTTAGTGTGTGTAATAGTGTAATTAGGCACGCAGAGCGCGGTGTAACATTATAATATCGTTTAGCAGATAATTCCTCCCCACTCAGGGCACAGCGTGGGCTCCGTAACCCGATCCACAGAGGACAATGTGGGCTTTGATTAGCCGCGTCACAAGCGCCAAGCACAAAGCCCCAGCGGGGGGCTCAGTGAAAGCTTTTTATGTGACAATGACCGAGGCGGCCGGACAGGCAGAGCCAAGATGAAGGGCTTCTTAAGGGTCCCGGTGGTTTTGTCCTCAGTTCCTGTCTTAATCCCACCCTCAGCCGGCCGACCCTTTCAAACCCTCGGCTTCTAATGAAATTCTTCCTCGTCAGAATAAATGACGAATGTGACCGCGGCGGGCGATTGACTGCTGTATGCGTTACATTTCCATACGTTGCCCCCCCAGGGAGGGAATTCCCAAATACACATCTAGCCGCCACGTGGAGTGGATTGTAAAAGGATTCTGTTCCACAGAGCTAGCAATCTAATGGGGGATTATCACGAGACATACGCAGCATTACTTACATTGTTACATCCTTTTAGGAGAGATTATAAAACTCCCAGGAGGCCAAGGGAGAAAGCGAGAGCTCATGGGGTTATCGCCCTATCCCGATCAGTAGTTACCCCGCTGAGATGCCACCTCCCGATCAGTAGTTACCCCGCTGAGATGCCACCTCCCGATCATAGTTACCCGTTGGATGCTACCTCCGATCAATAGTTTACCCCTGAGATCGCCACTCCCCGATAAGTAAGTTTACTCCCTGGATGCACCCTCCTGGACAAGTAGTTACCCTGCTGAGACACCTCCCGATCATAGTTACGCCCGATGAGATGCCACCTCCGATCGTAGTACCTGCTGAGATGCCCACCTCCGATCGTAGTTACCCCGATGAGATGCATCTCCCATCAGTATTACCCGCTGAGATGCACCTCCCGATCAGTTAGTTACCTCCGTTTTGAGATGCCCTCGATCAGTAGTTACCCATTGAGATGCCACTCCTGACAGTAAGTTACCCATTGAGATGCACCCTACTGATCAGTAGTTACCGATCGTTGAGATGCCAACTCCCGATCAGTTAGTTCTGCCATTTGAGATCCACTCCCGATAGTAGTTACACCATTGAGATGCCACTCCTGATCAGTATTACCCATGAGATGCCACTCCGATCAGTAGTTTACTCCATTGAGATGCACTCTGATCGTAGTTACCGCTCGTTGAGATGCACCTCCTGATCAGTAGTTACCCCGTGGATGCACTTCCTGATATAGTTACCCCCTGAGATGCCACCTCCTGATCAGTAGTTACCCTGCTGAGATGCCACCTCCCGATCAGTAGTTACCCCCGATGAGATGCCACCTCCCGATCAGTAGTTACCCCGCTGAGATGCCACCTCTCATATATTGCCCCATGGAGCAAAGACATGGCTGGCTACAGGGCAGATCCTTTCAGTATGCGACACTATAGCGTGTGAGACGGAGGCCTGATGTATGAAACGCGTTGTGTGGGTGATTATTTCAGAGGAGGAGACCGGAATCCAACACTAGGGGGTCAGAGGCTGAGATGGGAAGGAAGGAAGTTTCACTTTACTGAGACGGTGATAGATACGTGGAACAGCCTCCCAGCAGAAGTGGTGGAGAGTAATACAGGGAGGGGATTTAAACATGCATGGGATAGGCGTAGGTTTAACTGATGTGCTTGTGGTTTTTTGTCCCTGCAGACCGGAGAAATGGAAGTGAAGAATCCCCTGTTTGACGATTCCACTTTACACCATCCGGGCCCCAAAAAACCGTAGCGGCCCCCGAAACCGACTCCTCCTCCAGACTGGTTCCAAAAAATAACAGAGAGAGAGAGGATTTCAGCATAAATACTCCGCTCCGTATTTTGGGAAAGAACTTTTCGAGCCGACCTGTTACATTGTTACCTGAGACTGTTAAAATAAACGAGCAGACCTTTCTGTAGCCGGAACTCCGACTCCTCTCTCTGTCTCCTTTACTCGCTTTGAGCAAATCCTCCGCTTTCCTTACATTTTGGACAATTCCGGAAAATTCTGCTGCTTCCTTTTCTTCCTCGTCTTCTAAATGTATCTGTCGGCCCTCATTAAAACCGTCTAACCGACGGCACGAGAGCAGCTGATTGGTGGAAAGGAAGCAAAGTGCAAAGCTTCCTCCTTAAAACGTATATTTGCACTTTACTCGCTCACGCACATTAAGGCTTTTTTGTTACTTTATCAGCTTTTCTTGTTGAATGTTTGTATTCAGTTTAACGAGCAGCCGCCGCTGTGTACGCTGGGAATATTTCAGTCGCTGTCAGTGGGAATTCTGATGCATTTCGACTTAGGGGAGGCCCTGCAGAAGCATGCAACCTACTTTTCCCCGTTTCTAAGCATTTATCCAAAATCGGGACGGTTCGTTAGTTAGTTTTCCCGGGAAATTACATAGAATTATCGTGATTATCGTTAAATTGGATTAAAAAAACCTATATATTTTTTTGATCGATTAGACATTACGAAGCGAAGAGGGAAATGACTGTGATTGTTAAATGTGGGAAGGTTTAGGATCTTAGAAATGATATATTTTTCCTGTAATTAAATGGTGAAACATGCGCAGGGAAATAATCCCGAGCTGGGATCTGTTTTCACTTGTAATTCCTCAAGCGGCCACTGGGAGAAGTATTGAGTAGCTGGCATTTCCACCATGATGTATTCCATTTAGGGTTCCTTCTACGTCACTCCAGACTTGCCCCACATAGGGGGCTGTTTTGGGGTCTCTTGTAAGGGTACTTTATTCGCACTCCCAGTCGGAAAGTAGCCAGACTACCCTTATAAATCTCTGCATGAAATTAATAACGGAATTTGATTGGATGATCAGAGGGAAAATTCTAGTTCCAATTTTCTACCCGAGAATTTAGCCCTAAAGAAAATCTTTAGACTTCCACATTTTCAGAAATCATTTCCGATTCTCAGATAAATTCTCTCCAAATCGTTATTTGATGATCTTTTACAATTATTTCTAGTTTCTTCTCTAATCAGAAATGTTTAGTTTTTTTTTTTTTTTTTTTTTTAATCTAATTCAAAGTTTTATTTATCTGTAAATTATCTTTATTTGTGAAAACTGTAAATGATTCCAGAGGAGGGAAGAATCCATCGATTCAGCTGATTCTAAAGATTAAAGATTTGTTGCAGTCAGCAGCTGTATCGGCGTCAATCGATTTACCGCGATACATTGTATTGTAAAAGCCATCATCCCCTCCGGAGCGGCCATTACCCGCACGGCATAATCCTAGTAACTTATGATGTCACAGCGGCCCATGTAACAGGTTTCGGGCAGCGATGGGGAAAATCACAACTTACAAACAGGTGCCTGTATCCGCATCTCAGTTAGGAGGCTGTCGGATCGTGGATAAGAATGTGTTGGGGGGGATTCGCCACATAAGAGGCCGCAGGCACTGGGTGACGGACGCCGGAATTCATTATCTATGTCTTGGCATTGAAGCCATCTTTAAATTCACTGTGATTGACACCGGTGATCGTACCCACCGACATGCCTCTACCCACCGACATGCCCCGTCACCACCAACATGCCTCTACCACTGATATGACCTCTACCACCGACATGCCTCTACCCACCGACATGCCCCGTCACCAACCGGAATGCCGTCACCACTGACATGCCTTACCTCACCCGACATGCCCCGTCACCACCAGACATGCCTCTACCCACCGACATGCTCTACCCCCGACATGCCCCGTCACCACCGGACATGCCTCTACCCCAACATGCCTCGCCACCACCAACATGCCCCGTCACCACCGACGACCCATTTGCTCCCCTCTAAGTGACAAATTATTAACAAGGCAAAGGTGTTGCCATTGACCTTGCAAGGGTTAAAGCGTGTAGGGCATTTTCCAAACTGGAATTAGCAGTTGGTTTACCTCCCCTCCCTGGCGCCCAAATTGTGATTATTCCAAAATCAGACGCCCGCCCCGAGACGCCCTTCCGGGACTGACTTAATATTCTGCACGGACACGTTACATTCTAAAGAGGGGGTTAAATGGTTAATACAGTGGGCAAAAACCAAAGCGTGACGTCATCCGCACACTCGTGGACGTGAAGCCGTGTGTTCTGTTCATTTAATCCTGGAATTTTTATTTTATTAATCGATACAATGTAGATTGTGCTTTGTTTATTTTTAGATTAAAAGCCCCAGCGGGGGGGGTGCCCTTTGGCATGATTTCTTTATTATTATTATTTAACATTTCCAGATTTTTGGAAAGGGAAGCAAATTCCACCCGGATTCTTTGAACTTAAATAAAAAAAAAAAGGGGGGGAAGAAAAATTAATTTGCATTTTTCAGCCCGAAATCCTATTCCCATCCTTCTCTCTCTGTTACAGATGGACTGTTGATGTGGGGGTGGGTTATTCAATGCAGGATCTCCTTCATCCCTGAGGGCAAATCTCACCCATTTTGTCTGCTTCCTTAATGCTAACTGCCCCACTCCTTCTGATCCCAAATTCAAAGGCATTCCTGAGACGAATGGGGAAAAAACCTCGTTGCCAGCCTTTAGACCAGAGAAATACGGGGGGGTGGGTCTGCCTTGTTTGTTGATTACCTTTTCTTGCGATTTAAAGATGGCAGTCAGGTTGTCCTCCTTTAAGTAATTAACTAAACTATAATACCAAACTTTTTTACATTTGTTACAAAAAATATTATTATTATTATTATTATTATATATAAGATGTGGGAATAACAGATTCCAGGTTATTTAAAGACCCCATAAAATCAACTGCATAGCGAAATCCGGCGGGGGTATTAAAGCACAAAGCATTGTTTTAACAAATCACCCAAATTCAAAGGCAAAAACAATATTTTTGTAACTTTTCTCAAAGTTATTATCTGTGCCGATATTGCAAATTTGGGGACAGTTCAGGAATGATGAAAAAATTGTCCATGGGGGGGTGGTGGTGACAAATCTAAAAAATGGCGTAATTAGAAGCAGATTTAAAAGGAGAGGACAGAAGAAATGATAACATAGTCCTTATAACACGATTACTTGGATGACATCATCAACTGTGGCTGACATTCTCTTTCCTGTAATGTTATTTGGACCATGACATCATTACCCACCATGACATCATTGCGTCCATCATTGTTGCTATTCACTTCTTCAATAGCAGGACTTTGTTCATGACATTGGGGTTAATCATTCATTTATTGCTTTATATAGCGCCATCATATTCCGTAGCGTTGTACAATGGGTGACTGTTGCTCATCCAGTTGAATCTGGTACATGACTTGAATTTGTTTCTCGATATTATTTAACATTTAAAGTTTGACCGAACGGCAATTTAATATATTAGTTACCGAAAATACCATTTATTTTTTTTTTTTTTACCACTTAATGTAATGGTTAAAATAAATAAAGGAAACGGCCATTTTTATTCCCGCGCGTATAATATGATGGGTGATTTCCGCAGGCGGCGGTTCCACTTAGAATCCAGTAAACAACTGGGATTTAAATTGCAGATTGAGTGAGACATAAAACTGGTCTTTTTTTCCTGAAAGCCGTAGCGATTATCTACTTACGCGGCTGTTTGCCGAGTTCAATCCTCGTGATTTATTATCTGCTTGGACTGAAGCTCTGTCATAACTTTTGGGTCAAGTTTCCACCTTTTAAATGACTGCAATGTATCATTTCTAGCTCTATTCACCCCCTATCAAGACACTCCTTTTCATTCATTCGCTTCTCTTTTATCGATGCGATGGAATTTTAACCAATCTGAAAATGATTTCGAAAGAATGAAGTTAAGATGTTGCGATGGAAGCCAGTAGTTTGTTTTTATTTATATAGTGCCGCCATATTCCATGGCGCCATACTCTCCAAATAAAAGGTACGGAATAAAGTTAGAATGTTGCGCTGGAAGCCAGTAGAATCTTTGGACTTCTTTACACCGGAATCATTCTCCGTACTTCGTCTCCATTCTATCTCTATTATTTGGAAAGTATGGCGCCATGGAATATGGTGGCGCTATATAAACAAAAACATATATAAGTGTAGAGGACAGGTTTTATTCCACCCCTGGCATCTGCCGTCATAAGACGTATCCCAACCTGATGCTCAAATAAATGTCTAGATCATTGTGATTGATGGAGCTCTTAAGAATGGAGATAATTATCACACCCCATGGACTCTTCTCCAACTGCAGGCTGATCTGTCTACGATCCTCACCCTGTAAAGACATCTTGAACGCCTCCTTATCTCTCACGTCCTCGAAGGCAAATGACCATGATTTGGATTATTTAAATGTATAGGGTGAGTGAGACAGCGATTGGTCAAAAGGAACATCGGGAGAACCTTAAATACATTGTGACGGTCGAGGGTTTAAAGAAGGTCCATTTAATCCAAGACCCTATAAATATCTGCTAACACATTTGTTAACCATAAAACGTTCTGTACGATAAATATATTGGGGGGATTTAAGTTACTTGAATACGTTTGCTCTCAAAAAACATTCTAAATTCTAAATACTTGAGGAGAATTTCAATTATTCGATCGTTCTAAAGGCACAAGTCAACTGAGATCTCCTAGGTCCTCCAAGATTGCTGTTTGGTTTAATAGTCTTCAGGATATGAAATGTTACTTTCTCAAGATACTTAATAACCATTGTTCTGTGATAAGCTTCCAGCCGAAGATTTGGTAAATCCAAGGAGCCTTTGGTGGGCGCAATAGGCGTTGGATTCGCAGGTTCAAAGTCATGAAGAAGACCCTGGACACCAGTAAACCAGGAGGCTGGTCAGAATGCGGTTAATCTGGTTTGGGGCAGCTCTTGTTGCTTGTTTTGGGTCTCCAAGTGTCCTAGGGTGTGGAGTGAACAGGGACGGGGAGGGGGGGGGGTTGGAGTCGCCTACTGTAACAATAAATCAAAGTCTAGCAGCCATTGTTGTGTTGAAAGGAGCTCTCCTTTGGCCAACAGCGCCCTGTGGAGCTCAGAGCAAAAATCTGTTACAATCGGAGCCCCGGAGTGTTGTATCCTGCTGGAAACATCACCTCTCGCACCAAACAACATCAAAAACATCGACAAACCCAGCGCAACATCACCCTGTCCTATCTATGCTCTATGACATCATCAGAATAATTCAGTTCCCCTTCCTAATTTATTTACAAGCATTCCATTTGGATGGGGATTTATACAGTTAAAGAGCGTTAGTTACATATAGAAAGTGTTTCCGTTCTATAAAATAAATTATGAAACTGGGGGAAGGGATTGTCCGCTGCATTCTTCACTTCCTGCTGGGCCTTATGCCAGCCTTCTGCCCAACGAGTGCTCTTCTGAGCAAGTGCAGCAGTAAAATGCTTCCCCCTCACATGCCCATTCAGATATGAAAGTTCTGTTTTGTGTGGGCATTTTTCATAAAAACGGGCAGGCGAGATGGGATCTGACCCCGGTCACTGGCAAAATAAACTCTGGGCCCTGAAACGACTCCGCGCTCTCACAGAGGAGTGCAGCTGGGGCCCCATCCCTTTAGGTCTTGTCATAGAGGTAGCAGAACCACAAATAGCGATCAAAAGTCAAAAAATTGATGGCGGTCTCGACGGGCCGGATGGTATCAGTAACTGTCTCTTTCATACGGATCTACTGTTAGTCTTGAAGACACCCCCAACACCACAGGGTTTAAGGGTCTCCACATCCCAGCACAGGTGGTTCTTTCATTAGCACAGCAGGATCCGCCAGACAAAAACTGATTGCTCCATCTGTGACCATCCGAGGAGATCCTGAAAGCCACTCTGAGGAGCTGCAGACCGACATTGACGTAGAGCCAAGAAGCGTTCCGATCCGACGCAGAGGCTCCAGATCCCTCTCCACTTCTACGCAATCGCTCATTAGCCGCGTAAAAAAATGTCTATTCTCACGTACAGGTCACTTTCGCCAATTCTTCCTAAAATAATTAGTGCCTTTCGGCTGTTTTCCACTCGAATGGGCAGCGACAGAAGGGGTTACTGACCTTCCTGGCAGGGAAGCGGATCATTAGGGTTTGGTTAAGCACCTAATTGCGGGATCAGGCGTCGGGATGTACGCGGCGTGCGCGGCTCAATGCACCGCGATTGTTGCCAATTAACAGGAAGCGTAAAGCATGAATTTCCCGGCCGCGGATTCACTTTTTCCGTTCGGTTTACATTTCTGGGAATTGGCCAACAAAATCTACAAATTCCTAAAAAAAAACAATTTATATTTTGGCTTTTTTTCCAGTGGGTTGTTGATTTATATGAAGGAAACCCCAGTAATTCCTCCCCAGACACAACAACGGGAGAAACCTAGGATCTGCTGGCCCCAGTCGGCCCCTGCCGGCCCCCGTCTAGTCAACCGATTCCCCTGCTGTAAAGACTGAAACCTTAATCAGTCGTTGGTCTGGTCCTAGATTCAGGAGCTATATGCCTATCCCTGGTGATAAGGAGAGAACCATCTGTGATCGTCCGAGGAGATCCTGAAAGCCTCCAGCACAAAACCCACAGGATAAAAAGAACGGGAGTTTAAAAATAAAGAAAAAAAGATCTTTAAAAAACCATTAAAACCCTGAAAAAACAAATGAACGACTTTACAAAGTGCAAATATTTACAAGCAGGAGGTTGATCTGCCAAGAAGTCACCACCAAGGCTGAGAACACGGGGGGGCTTCAAACCCCCAACGCGTTTCACCCCAGCGGAGCTCTCAGTGTGTAAAATAAACTGGGAATGACTGGAAACCGTAAGCAGCCAATGGGAGACGCGGAACCTCAGATCGGCTCGTCTCCCATTGGTTACCTGGTGTTCTGATCTAGCGCTCTGACCTGCAGATTGCAGACTATGACATCATGTTTAATAATAAGCCAAAAAAGGTCAAAGCCAAGACCTCCACAATCCGGGACGCCCAGCGAGCCGTGGCCAGTCCGGAAAGTTTCAGACCGAGTCGCCCGGTTTTGTCGGCCACGGCGTCCCCAGTAGGTTCAACAAAACTGGAGGACTTCGAATTTTAACCCTTTTTTGTAAGTGTCTGTAAACCCTAATTTAATTATCACCCTTTTGTTACGTTAATCTGTTTAACCCTCTCTAGACTGAGGAAGCCAAGGGGCCATGTCTTCTTAACGCAGTGTAGTCTTAAAGAGAAAAACAAAACGCACCCCCCCCAATTAACTCCTTAATCAGCCCTTTGCTTATCTCGTCTTCGCGCCTCTCTGTAAGACTCCTCCAGCCACAGTCCCAAAAAGATCCCAAGAAGCCCCAAAAGCAAAGCAAACAATTATTAACCCCTTATCAGGTCTGGGGCTGTTTGCTGGATCCAGACGCTAACAAGATTTAGAGTCTGGTTCGGCAACCTCGCCATTAACCCATGCAGCGCTGGCAGTGGCTTCTTTCTTCGTCTCCAACCCGGATGAGGCGCGACAAACCGCAGGCTTCTGCCGTCGGACATTAAATTAAAATATGAGCCAAAAATTCCACGTTGCCTCCGAGCCGTTCTCAGAACTGTCCATGGTGCTGCGCGATACGGCGGCAGGAAACCTTTCACTCCAACTCATATTTATCAAGACAAATCTCTATTTATGGTATATATATATATTATAGTACCGCGCTACAGAATATGATGGTGATATATAAATCAATAAATAATAATAATACTTCTATTAATAATAATGATAATAATATGAATAATAAAAATATAATACTACTATTAAAACTAATAATAATAATACTACTGACAATGATAATAAAAGTTATAATAGAAATAAGAATAATATACTACTTCTACCACTAATTAGTAATAATTAATAATAAAACTAATAATAATAATATAGCTACTACTTCTACCACTAATAGAGAATAGTAATAATAATAATAATAAGATTAATATAATAAAAACTAATAATGATAATAATAGAAATAATAATAATATGAATAATAAAAATATAATACTACTATTAAAATAATAATATAATACTTACTGACCGCATGATAATAAAATAGTAATAATTATAAATACGAACTATTATATCGTACGCTATCTCTACCACTAATGTATATAATAATATACCAAAATAATAATACATAAGATTATACGTTACTACTTCTACCTTAATGATAAATAGTAATATTAATGAATAATAAAAGACTAATAATTATATACTACTACTTCACCACTAATGGATAATAGTATATTAATAATAATAAAACTAATAATAATACTAATATACTACTACTTCTCCACTAATATAAGTAGTATAATAATAATAATAAAAACTAATTAATAATATTATACTACTACTTCTACACTAATGATAATTATGTAATAATAAATAATAGTAAAATAATAAAAATAATAATGATATAATATAAAATAATAAAATAACTACTATTAAAACGAATAATAATACTAATAACAATGATAAGTTAATAATATAAATAGGAATAATATCTACTTCTACCACTTATATCATTCAGTAATAATAATAATAAATTAATATGAAAATATGATGAGTGGAGTCTGAGTGGAAATTTTGGAAATAAGTTTTATTTGACACAATGAGAAGGAGACAAAAGGGTTTTTTCCTGATTTTTTTTAAAATGTAATCAGAAACTTACAAGTGTGGGGGGGCAATCATTGGGTTATATGGAGGTTTTCTACCTCAGGGGGGGGTTAATTTGTTTGAAATGACCAATCACAGGTAAGATGAATTAACAAAGTCACCCATGGGGGGAGGGGCTATCTACCCCCAACCTGGGGCAACTGAAGCAAGGAACTCACTTAGGACCGGTTTAGGAGAACCTTCTGGATCGCATGCTGGTTCTACCATCTCATTGAGGCAGCAGCTCCTGGTTCGGGGACTCCTGATGAAGACTCTCCTTGGACTCCCAAGACCTTGAACTATCCCTGAAGGGTCTTCTGCTTCCCATCTCCTGTCCCAACCTGCAGGACCCCCCAAGATCAACCCTCCTGGGGCAATCAGAGAAATGCCCCACCAAATTACATACAACCAAGCTGGGTACCCAGGACTTGCCCCCAATGCAGACTTTGCCCCGGATGGGGCTGCCCCCTATACTGTGAATGGCTATGGAGGTATTGGGGGTCCCCAGCATTACTTCCCCTTCTCTGCAGTCAAGTCGGAATTCGTAGATTTTGGGGGGCAGGGGGATGGGGAGAGCTCCCCGCAGGTCGTGGGAATGCCCTGGAACCCCTTCTCCCACCTGGAGAGCCCAAGTCAGACGGGTTTCCCGGGGTCTGGGTTCGCAGTAAGAGAGCAAAACCCCGGAATCTCTCAGATAAGGCGGCCCACCAAGAGAGGACGAGACCCCCAGGAGGACCCCGACAGCCCAAAGGGGGCCCCGCAACCAGGGCTCTCCAGCCCACCTTCTTATGGACAATACTGGGGCCCCTCCGCCCCAAGCATGTGGCAGCCGGCCCTGAACCCGACATCCACCCCCAGGATCCTGGAGAGCCCACCACAGACCAACCCTGCCGGGACCCCGGCCATGTACCTCTCCCCTTCCTACCAAAGCCCCAACTCCTCGGCAGACAGCGGGATCCCCAGCCCCGAGACCACCCGGTGCAGCAGCGCAGCCAGCTCGGGGTCTGCACTCACCAGCGGGACTCCCGGGAGTGAGACCAAGGGGCTCGGAAACTCTCTCGCCAGCGACAGCGAAGAGGTGAGTGACTGCTCCTCATCACACCCTAAATCAGCGGCATCTCCGGCCGTCTAACGTCCGTGATCTCCTTAATGAGAGGAATTACCGGCACCCGACCGACTAATAATTAATAACTAATAACTATTACCTGATAACTAATAAATATTTCTCTTTAGGAAATGGCTGATTTTCTCCACTTTACTCCTATAGCATAATCTGCAGACAGAGCCCCCTATATATATCTGTACCTATAGATCGATATATACAGCATATCCATACATCTCCCCCATACATCTCCCCTATACATC
>VKOC01000006.1:912040-923458 GCA_009364415.1 Spea multiplicata
CCCCGGCAGTAAGGGGTTAAGGCGCGTTGACCCCTTGTATTCCCCTGGCATATTTTGTTCATTTCACCCTCGTATCCCTCAGACATCCCCAAGTAACCATCTCTAGCCCCGGGGCAACCTGCGCGAGCCACCATGCTGGGGCAGAACTACTAAATACCTTGTTACAGATTTCCGATATACTTAAGAGGCAGACGATTACAGTCCAAAAATGTTCCAATTGATCCAAATATATGAATGCAGCCCAAAAAGAAAAAAAAACCAACTATTTAATTGAGTTAAATAACAGGTGCCATACACAGAAGTGCATCGGTGGGCTGTCTGGTAGTCGCAGGGTTAACCCATGTGTGCGGATTCACACGCTATCATCACACGCTATCATCACACGCTATCATCACACGGCTGGATTCCCATTTAATGGGCGTTTGACCTTTTCTTTAATTCCCGCAGACTATCTCCGCTCTCCATAAGCTCTGATTTGCCATGGAGCGGGGCAGTTAGAGGCTGAAGAGGTTAATTAGGGACCTCTGGCTGGCCCGGGTCAGAGTCCACGGGGTCCTATGGGAGGCTGATGGAGCCATCAGGGGGCCGGTGTGAACTGGCAGCCGGCAGGGTTCCCTGCGCTCCGCTCTCCCTCGGCTATTTGTAGACCATCCTGTTTGCCGTCACAATGCACTGAAAAGCTTTATTCACACAGAGGGGGGTGGGAGCCGGGGACGGGGGGGAGAGGGCAGGAGTGCATGGCACAGAAATAAACAGGAGGGAGGAGAGCGGCCACACAAAGGTGCCCGAGAGGGAGCTTGCATGGAGTGTGGGGTGAAAACCTGCCACGGGAACCCTAAAGGCTAGCAATCTAACTCTGTGGCAAGTACATACTTGGGTCCGTGGGAACCCTAAAGGCTAGCAATCTAACTGTGTGGCAAGTACAGACCATGCAGGGGTTTCCACCTGCTCCTTGAAGCGGGTGGGGAATGGGGCCGTGGGAACCCTAAAGGCTAGCAATCTAACGGCCCAGCAATTATGGATTGTGTGGATTGCGATCCAAGATAGATTGCCTAGGCAGAGGAAGGGTTAATGTGTTTGGGCACAAGGGCAGATGCCAGTTTCCAGGGGCCTGCACTATTGCACCTATTGCAGTTATACTGCAATAACAGGGAAGCTGGTGCTTAGGAGCTAGCAATCTAACGAGCGTTTGGATGCAGCAGGTAGGGGCATCGTCATCCTGCCCCTTCTGGTGCAGATATTCCCAGGAGCCCTGAATGGCGTTGTGGTAACTGCGTACAAGGGCCCCCTCCCCGTGGGAATCCTCTCTGTGAGAGTCAGGGATCCGGCGGCGGCCATGACACGGAGCAGGAGTCCTTCCCGTCCCTGATTGCAAGCTCTGCGGGCCAGCAGGATATATTGCGCCCCTTTCGGCTGTGATGCAGATGCTGGCGCAGAAGATCTCTTCCTGGTGTTTGGCGTCCGGGCTCGGGGGGCTCAGGGGGCTCCTGCTTTTCAAATTAGAAGTCTAGACCCGCGGTGAAAGCCAGATGTGCTGCAGCTGTGGGGGGGACAACCAGGAGGGGAGGCCCAGCGGTGCATTTAAGGCTTTGGTTATCAGCCGTAGCTTGGAGAGACTAAACCCAGTCCCACCATTTGGTTTGCAGCGTTCGGGGGCCCTAATGGGGGCCCCAGACTGCAAGGGCCCTAAGCAGATGCTTGTTTGTCTGATTGCCTCGACTTTGCATTGAGCTGAACATGGCGGCAGATGCGTGGATTGGGGCATTTACTTCACGTCCCGGGAGATCCTGCAGGGTCTTACAGTGATACGTTATCGCGGGAATAAGATTCAGCGCCCAAAACATGGTGGCCGTTGGCGTTCTCATAGAAGAGCAATCATCAATACCTTCTAGATTGTAAGCTCCTTGGAGCAGGGTCATTTTTTCCCGCTGTAAGTTGAAATCCTTGATGCACTGATTGTTAAACCCGCTGTACAGCGCTGTGGTGTACGTGGGCGCTATACACCGATAAATAATAATAATGTAGGTAGTCTGGTGGGTGCGTTACTGGTAACCCCATTGATCTCAGTGACTTCCCCCGGCTTCTTCTTATTATTTTATGTTATTTTATTTATTCTGCGGGTTTTTTTGGGGGTTTTGTTGTTTTTTTAGTTGCGGCGAGGTTTCTGCGGCGAGCCGGAAGGAGCCTCCTTGTTTTTTGCGTTCCTCCGTATAGCAGCACCTGTTACGCCGCTGATGTCATGAGAAGGATCCTTATCTGCGGGGATCTCGGCCGCTCTCACGGCACCTGCGGCTTTTTTTCTCACCCCTCCCAGTTTAACCGTTTGCGGCCCGGTCTGTGCCTGCGACCGCGTCGTCTGCCCATCCTCCGACTTTCCCACAGTGAGTCTCCGGCAGCAGGTTCTCACAGTGCACTCCCATGGGGCCGTATCACTCCAGTGCCCTATCCGCTTACACAACAGCCCTCCCGAGCCCCCGCTCCCCACCATCCATGATGGCATTTAACACCTTCCACGCACACACGGGGTAAGGTGCCTTACTGCTAATGGATCAAAACTCATTGATTCGCTAGCATGGAGTAGCTTTTAACTGTTACAAGGCATGCATTGTGATGTCCCTGCATGAACACAGGTGGATTTTTAGAGTGCAGGCACTTGTTTGCTCTCTAGAGTGTAGACCGACATGGGGGGGGGGGGGGTAATATTTATGTTATTAATTTTATGTTATTAAATGTCACTGCTGTCCAGAAACATAAAGTTCCACCAGGAATGAGATGCCACAGTCCATTAACCCACTGTCTTTGCTACGTGGCGGAATCCCCACTCCATGCGCAAAAACCCCGCCACGGAGAAAGATGGACCTCAGTGACCTCTTCTTCAAATACACATGAGAAGTTGGGTACTGGGGGGCTGCGTGTTTCCGGAGTAACGTTAGGAGAGAGGGATGTGAGCAGATAAAAGCCGTGGCTCGGGAAGAAAGGTGAAGACCACATCTGGAGAAACAGTGGCAGAAGTAGCCGTGGACCACGCATGGAAGGAGGGCTGGAGGGAGGTGGGCTGCCCTTGTGAGGCGGAAAGTGTTTTTCGTCATCGGCAGGAATTATTCACTTCTTACTGTGCTGCCCAGGAGCGCCATCCGCAGCCCGGCGACCTAGTGCCACGCCGGGGACCATAAAGTCACCACCCGTGGCTTATACCTGCACCGATAAACGAGCTCCAAGCCACAGAAAGGGCCGGCTCGCCTGCCTTCTACTTTAATAACCGTTGGAAATTGTTACTTTGTATCACTTCATACAAAACCCGGCATTGGGAAGATCCAGAAAAGATGCCTCCTTCCATGGACACGCGGCGGCTGTCCATGTACCTCGCGTGGATACTCGGCACTGATTGTGGGAATCTCCCACGGTTTATGGAGTTGGAGGTGCAGTTAGAGACGTGTGAGGGTTAGGAGGCCTCCGTCGCCCCGGGGTCAGGACAGACAATGAGGGCTCTTTTCACGGGGCTGGTCTGTGGCCCCTTTGTGATGCAGATGAGCCATTGTTCCGGCGGCCCTCGAGAGTCACCTCCCCGCTTCTTTTGGATGTAAGAGGCTACTTCATTCTCCCACAGTGCGTTCCTAGTAAATCAATACGATACCCTCAATCCCCACGAATATCGTACCCAGGATCACCAGCTGCACCGGGGGGGCGGGGGGCTGCATTTTTCTACGCATTATAATTACATGCATGTAACGTGTATAGGCTGCCGGGAAATCTTTACCATTCGCCTGGTCCTGGGAACTTCCTGACTTATCGCATAATGATCGGGACATGCGGGACGTGGTACATGCGGTACGTGGTGCTTGGGAGCCGTGTGCCCACCGCTCCCGGTACAGGGGTCTAAAAACTGCCTCTCCCCGACACGCTAAAGCGAATAGCTGTCCGTCGGGTAGGTCTGTCCATCCGCCCATCCAACCTGCTACACGTTACCAGATCCTTTCGGCATAAACCACAAAAAAGGGGATTTTGGTTGGATGAATTCTTTGTCTAAATGGAACTGTGCCATTAAGGGCCCCTGGGGGCCCTCAGCTAGTCCTGTCCTATCTACATGTGGCTTTGTGGTGATGATGGCCAGCGAGCCGGAGTCCACGTGACACGCAGGACCCTCTCCCCACGTGGTGGCCGGAAGATCCGCTCTCCGAGTCGCCGCTCGCACCCTGGCTTCCGGCTCCGCTCCGGAGATATGGGAGCCGTCACAGAGATTCACTCTCGTCACGCTTGGGTGTCTCGGGAGACTCGGGAGCTTCCTGGTTAAGAAATGGTTAATGGTTAATAAAAACAGAAATTGTCTTATTTTTATGCATAAATATTTTGCCCTCGTTGACTTTCTGCCACCGCCTGTTGAGGTTTTGCGATATTCATCAACATTCCGAGTGTGGAATGCGCAAATATCACTGATAATGGAACAAAACCTGCCGATTTAACACGGTTTCTGTAGCTGGTAGAATTACCCTGTGCTGTTTGTTTAGCGCTCGATGATTCTCGAGGGGGGGGCAGGGGGTATAATGAGCTCTTTTGGGGCAGATAAAGTCCGACCTGTGATTGACGGCTCGGTGTTTGCGTTCTGCGTCAGTTCCGAGCATTTTAGCTGCAAGTGAACCGGCGCTCCTCGGCTCTTTAAACGTCCATCTACAAGACGGAGCCAGTCCCGGGGGACACGCCGAACGGCAAACTCCAAAAACAAAACGTTTCTTTGGTGTGAAAGATGAAAGGGCGAGCTGTCGCTCCGGAGATGCTCAGGTGATGAAAACACTTCGATCCCACAGCTGGGGGCCACAGACTGGGGGGGGGGGTTGTCTTTATAATGGAAGGGACTTTAAACTTAAAAGCAGTCATCATCTCATCCGTGTCAGGAAAAAATGACAAGTTTGGCTGTTTAATCCCAACAAGGTGTTGAATATCACCGGTCTGAATCAGATTTAACCCACGGCCGCCGTGAAGAGCTTTAAGTGGCCGGCAGGCTACTAAGACGAAGGGTTAATCAAACCTTTTATGGCTGAGTTAGGCATGAGAGGCAGTTTTATAACGGACCGACGTTATGATTGGGGTACGATGAGCTTTCAGTCCGAAATATAAAAACATGTCCCGTAACTTTTAGCCCAATAGGGGGGCATAAATCGAAGCCCCATGTCGTCGGTAGCCAGTCTCCCCTTTATCGGCCCCCAAAGCTGCCTTTGGGGTCGTCAAAATGGCTCTGAAAGAAGCCGTAACCTGCCGACGATCTCATCCGTGTTATTTTTTAGGGTTAGGGGTTTTATTTGCCTCCAGCATGTTTCTGCGCATGCATTTGCCTCTCCGATTACCCCGTTACCCGCCCGTCACTCACTCCTTGTAGTTCTGTTCGCTTGCTCAGGACAAAGCCGTTTGAAAAGCTGACCACCCAGAATCCTGAGCAGACCTTGTGGGGTATTGTGAGTCCCCCAGGAGCCCCCCCCCATTAACCCATTTTTCTCTGTGCTCATTTACAGTTACTCCTGTTAACCTTTTCATTGCCCCAGTACTGTGTGAATCCGGCCCCTCCAGGAATGCTGCTCTCCCGTCCGTCCGGGGATTTCCCATGGAGATAATGATCAGATTCCCGGCCCCTGATCCGTGTGACACGGAGTTATCTATCGCGGGACCCAAGCTGCCATTAAACAGTCAGGAGCTTTAGATGAAGCCGTAAAAGGTGACAGTATGGGAGTCATCTGCTCCGCAGGAAATCAGTGGCCGTAACCCACCTCCCAACACCAGACTCCATTCCCGGGGGATACAAGTGACCCCCAAAAAACTATTCCAGAGAAACCCCAGGTCTGTTTTCTCCACTAGAGACCGGTTTATAATAGAATTATTTTAATACCATCCCGGATAACCCGGCAAATAACCCGGCAGATAACTCGGCAAATAGCCCGGCAAATACTCGGCAATAACCCGGCAAATAACTCGGCAAATAACCCGGCAAATAACCCGGCATTAGCACCGTATGATGGCTGAATGTGGAATGATGCAAAAATTTTATTTAAAAAGCAACAACAACATTTTTATTAATGAATCCAAAAGAACGTAGTATGGCGACCCGGATCAGACGCCCCGGCAGGCTTCATTGTTTCTTCCTGATTCCTTCGTTCTGGACCTTTTCCTGCTCCAGGTGTCCTAATGTATTGTCCACTACCACCTCTGCTGGGAGGACACTCCATGTGCCCACAAGTCCACATGTATTTCCTCAAATTCAGCCCTGACCCCCTGACTTTTGTGTTTACCCTCCCCCATATTCTTCATTAGATTCCTCTCTCCAGCGACATGTGTGTATCACACGTGACCGTTGCGTGTTTTATGAGCTGTATGATAGCGGCTGGCTGAGTGCTTGTTCAGAGTGTGAGTTCAGACTCCGCTGTGTCCCAGCCGATGGAGTGTAATTCCCAGCTGGGAGTCTCCGCGTCGGGGGGGACGCCGGCCCCGTCTGAGCCCCTGTCCTGGTTAACACGGCTTCATATGTAACTCATTTACCCAAATCCTGCAGACACTCGCAGCGCGTGCCGGGAACTTGGCTTCACTCCTGTGGTTAAGCGCTGCTGGGGTATTTATGAAGGAATTAGGATCTCCGCTTCCTTTAATTTAAGTAAATAATTCTGTAGTTTGTTAGCCTCGCAGGCAAGCGTGGCCGGTGCTTCCGTGTATAGAGCAATCTGTCAGCCCCCGGCTCTGTAATTCCCCCTCTTACTCTGGCTTTTTATTCTGTTTACCCAGTGCAGGGGCTTAAACTATAGAGGGGTACCTCGGTGTGACCCCCCCCACACCCCTCCGTATCCTCTATCCTTTGGCCGGTGTGACCAGTGTCTTGGCTAACGCTAAAAGTGTGGGGGGGCAATCAAAAACGGTCACAAAAGGAAAGAACGGCTGGTGGAGGGGCAGGAAGGATTATAAAAATCATGGTGGGACAGGAGCCGGGAAAAAAGCTGGAGGGAGAAAGAAGAAAAGACAGGAGAGAAAAAAAAGGAGAAAAGAAGAAGACAGGAGAAAAAAAAGGAGAAAAGACAGAAAAAGACAGGAGAAAAAAGGAGGAAAGACAGGAGAAAAAAGAGAAAAGACAGAAAATACAGGAGAAAAAAAAGGAGAAAAGACAGGAGAAAAAAAGAGAAAAGACAGGAAAAAAAAAGGAGGAAAGAAAAAGATGAGAGCAGAAGCGTTACAGCTGCCCCTTTGAAGGCTACTTTGTGTGAAGTGTGGGCTTGGGGCCGGTGCCGGCGGAGGTGCGCATTTACTTGGTAATTATGATGCCAAATGTTGCCTCTTCCGGGGACCCAGACGTCCTCCTCGCTTTCCCACCGCCTTCTTTTCATTCCCTCTTCCTCGAATAATAAAGAGAAGGTGCGAAGACGAGGTCCGGGACGAGCCCCCCTCCTCCACCGCTCGCCGTCAGGAGCAATTTGTCCCGAATCACCTGTTTTTGGGTCGTAGATCGTCTCCTGCCGCGCGGTACTTTGTCACCCAGCTGTGAACGTCCGATGGAGAGATTTTAATGACGGGACAGAGAATTAAAGCCATTTCTGGGGTAAATGCGAGAATTTTCATTCTCTTGAGAATCCCAAATGGCTCCTTTAGAAAGACGCACAATAAAGCAATTTGAGCCCTGCTTCCCGTGGCCTTAGGATACAATGTCACACAAGGTACATATGGTCTGAGCAGCCTGAAAAAACACCCCGGGGGGCTCCGTACCGTAATCCCGCAGCCCCTCGGAGACAAATGGAGACTCAGCCAACTTTTGTTTCCTGAGGAATCTCAAAATGTCACAAAAGGCGAACTCGGAATATTCCGCTCGCTGCCGATAATCCGTTACGTAACATCTTTATTTCTATGGCGCCGGCAGAGTCCGTAGTGCGTAGTGAAGAATAACGTTAAAACTGACAATGACACGTGGGCTTACAATCTAATTTTACATTGCTGTTCAAAACTATTTAGTCGGATTACAGGACTGCATTTGGTGGGATCTGCTTGCTAACCGGAGGGGTTCGGCCCCCACAACCCGAGCTGTCTCTCTGCGTGGGTTTCTGTTCCCCTCTTGCTCAGTGATGTAACTTCTTATATATATATATGATGTCACTGATGGTTTAAATACCATGCGTAATGAGGAGGAGTTACTGCCGGAACCTGCTGGACCGGCTGATCGACCCGATGCCAGCCGGATCCACTGTCGGAGTTTAAGAAGATCCCCCATTGGAATCCTTAAAGGACCCCACTTGGGAGAGTGTGGAGGGGCAGTTAGTGTAATAGACTGGCGTTGGCTTTAAACCACTTTCAGAATAACTGACGTGTGTCCCGTGGGCCGGGGTCCGGAGCGTTCCCGCAGGCCAGGGTCCGGAGCCGCGGGCCCAGGGTCCGAGCGTTCCCGCGGGCCAGGGTCCGGAGCGTTCCCGCGGGCCAGGTCCGGAGCGTTCCCGCGGGGGCGTTCCAGAGGGTCCAGCGTTCCGCGGGCCAGGGTCGGACGTCCCGCAGGCCAGGGTCCGAGCGTCCGGCGGGCCAGGGTCCGAGCTTCCCGCGGGCCAGGGTCCGGAGCTCCCGCGGGCCAGGGTCCGGAGCGTTCCCGCGGGCGCAGGGTCGGAGCGTTCCGCGGCCAGAGTCCCCGCGGTCGGAGCGTCCCCGCGGGCCAGGGTCCGGACGTCCCGCGCGGGCCCAGGGTCCGGAGCGTTCCCGTGGGCCAGGGTCCGGAGCGTCCCCGTGGGCCAGGGTCCGGAGCGTTCCCCTTGGCTGCGTCTCCAGGCTGCGATGGAGTTAATGTCGGAGGCTTTTGGATCCCCATGTGGCCTCCCGTTATCACCCCTCACTCCTGGGAACAAACAGCGGGGACTCTTGTGAAAAGGACTGCTGTCCCCGGGCTGGATGTGAGAAACGCCAGAGCCGTGTCACTTCCCAATGAAGGGGGGGCAGTTTGGTTCCTCACACCCCAGGGAAGGAGGCATTTAACACCTTTTCCCCGGGGACTCCGCTTCCCTGCCAAGTCTCCTTTGTTAGTTCCGTCCCTGCCAGAAATACAGTAGCGCGTTTCATGGAGTCCATTAACTCCTTGGCAGCCGGGGACGAGAACACTTCGTCACTGTCTCATGGAGAGAGCCGAGAGACCTCTGTGAGTCTGGAACAGGCTGCCCCAGGCAGCGGGAGGCAAGGGGGTTCCCACGGGGGTCCCAGACCTGGACTTCTCGCCCCCGGAGGGGTAAGCGGCACATTAACGTTCAGCCGCAGAAACAAAGTATCAAAAAGAAAACATTTGTTTGAAAACTTTCAGGATCAAAATAATAACTTGTTGGGTCGGAGAGCAGCCAATGGGAGATGGAATCTTGCGTCTGCTTAACTGCCATTGGGTGTGCGATGTAATAAATAAGAACACTGATATATATAATAGTAATATATATAATAATAATAATAATAATTTAATATAGTAATACATATAATAATATAATAATAAAATAATAATCTAATATATAAATATATATAATACATATATAATTAATAATAATAATATAATACATATAATAATATAATATATAAAATAATAATATATAATAGATATAATACATATAATAATATAATATATAATACATATAATAATATATAAAATAATAATATAATATATAATAGATATAATACATATAATAATAATAATAATATAATCCCTGTGCAAACAGAGGCTCGAATTCACGAGAAGGAAGATTTCATTCTTCTCTTTCCACTCGAATGGCGATGAAGGTTTGACATTTCCGAGCAGATTCCGTAACATTAACGCCCGACGCCGAGGGTTTCTATCACATTACAGGATTTCTTTTTCACGCGCGGCTTTTCGCCGTCAGTCACCAGGTGAATTCCAGAAGATAAAAAAATTTTTGGGGATAAACTTTCTTGTTTTGAGAGCGGAGATCGAGACAAATGTTTAACCCTCTGAGCATGCGTGAGGTGCATGGTTTTTAGCCGGCGCTTAAAAGGTTAATAGGGTTTCTAATCATGCTGATTGAAGACTCCCGGGCTGGGGTATCCACCTCCCCACCCCCACACGCTTTTACACGTCCCCTGCCCTTTCACAGGGGGCTTCTGAGGTTTTGAAATGACAAAAGGATAGGAATTCCCACATCCTGTGTGTGATGTCCCCATTCACCCCCACCCCTGCCCCTATCTGCCCCCACGTCCCCTGCTGGGTATTAGAGAATGGAAGGGAAAGGTCTGCTGGAAATAAAGACCCAGGGGTATAAAACATACCCTCCCTCCCTGCCCGGACAACCTTAACTACCCCCCTGTGGGGCAGCATGGAAAGTTAGGGGCAATGGTTATGGTGGGCTACAAATCTCATAATCCCAGCCAGACTTTTGGCTCATAAGTCAGAAGCCCGTCTGCAGCGCATAAAGACGTCGCACATGGCTGTTTGCCCAAGAGATAAATAACTGTAATGCGAGCCGCCTCGTTTGATGTCTGGTAGAAAAGCAGGGTGGTAGTTACTGGGAGTCTCAGGGGTAGGTGGGCGCCCGGTGTGTTATCAGCCGGTCGTAAGCAGATGGCTACCTGGGATTTCGCACCCCAAAGGGTTATATCTTAGCCGTTCCGCGTGTACCTTTTGGAAGGCGCACCCCTCAAAAACTCCCCGCTCCTCTCCTGTAGCCCCCGCCGACCCCCCCGCTGCGCCCCGCGCCTCCCCGCACCTTCCATAGAAGAACCGGTTTTTCTTCCCCCTCTTTTGTTCCCAGGGAGCTGGATACATCGCTGCGGGGCGCGCTCACATCGTCTCACATCGTCTCACATCGTCTCACGCTCTTCATATCTGTACAGAACAAGTGCACACAGAATGAAGACGCCGCACGTGACGCACGCCCCGTCTCAGCACCATTAATGCTAACATAGTATACCCCCGCCATGCAGAGCCACACCATAAATATACCACCACGGAGTGATACATGCAGCAGCCACAACATAAATATACCACCACGCAGTGTATACACGCAGAGCCACCACCATACAATTATTTACCCACCACGGAAGTGCATAACACACGTCAGAGGCCACACCATAAAATATACCACCACGCGAGTTGATACACGCAGGAAGCCACACCATAAATATACCACCACGGAGTGATACACGCAGAGCTCACACCATAAATATACCACCACGGATGTGATACAAACGCGAGAGCCAAACACCATAAATATACCCCCACGGAGTGATACACGCAGAGCCACCCCATAAATATACCACCACGGAGTGATACACGCAGAGCCACACCATAAATATACCACCACGGAGTGCTACACGCAGAGCCACACCATAAATATACCACCACGGAGTGATACACGCAGAGCCACACCATAAATACCACCACGGAGTGATACACGCAGAGCCACACCATAAATATACCACCACGGA
>VKOC01000006.1:930917-958341 GCA_009364415.1 Spea multiplicata
CCCCCCCCCCCGGCTTAGTGATGGTAGTCGGTGCACGGAGGGGTAAATAGCTTAACCCTTTGCATGCTAGCTGGGTGGGGTCCGGTTTTCCCGGCAGTTAAAGTGTTAATTTGAAGCGTCAGGCTTTCAGCTGTCCGTCCCGTCTGCCGGTGTCGTCACTCTGTCAGAAATAGCCGGGCTGCCATTACCAGCACCCTGTAATAATCACCAGGCGAGGGGCAGCCATGTCGGGGCTCCTGTGCAGGAAACGCCGAAAGGAAGGGACGGGTAAGCGGGGAGCCGCGCCAAAATCCTGGGGGTAAATACCGACGACGGGTTCTACGCTACACGGGGCGCGTTCTGTCACGCTGATTCTGCAGCTTCTCTCAGATAGAAACCCAGAACCCGCCGGCAGAGCGGCCCCATCCGGCCCCCGTCTCGTCGCCCGTTTCTCCTGCTGGAAAGACTCGAACCTTAATCAGTCGTTGGTCTCGTCTTAGATTCAGGAGCCAGATGTCTATCCTGCGCATGTTTAATACCCTCGCTGCATTACCCTCTACCACCTCTGCTGGGAGGCTGTGCCTTTTATCTACCACTCCTTTGTCCCGGATTCTCCATCGTGTGTCGTTCTCCTCCGCCTTTTCTCCGGTGTGATGATTTAGAGGATGAATGTGCTTTTTTTATTGTTTGAATGGGATGCTGGGATGCGTCGGGGGCAGATTCACTAAGGTGGGACTTCCAATGCTTGGAATATTATTTTATTTGATTAAATCCAGATGCTGAAGTTGAGGGAATTTCCCTGACGCGTTTCGCTCACCGCCGTTCTTCTGTAAATAGATGATGCCGAACCGCTTCCATTTTATTGGTTGATTTCAGCCGATGATGAAATGAATGATCTCACCGCATCGCGTATTATAAAGGATGTGGGTTTATTACATCCCTTGGATGAAACCCTTAAACCCCCCCCCCCCGGCAGTAACTAATAGTTTCCATAAATTAACTAAAACTCCTATTTTAGGATTAAATCTCTTCTGTTCTCTCCCCGACACAGTGAACGATCTTCAGGAAGAGGGTAAAAATGCCATCAACGCGCCCATGTCTCCCACCCCGAACGACCTGCACCCGGAGGACACGCTGCTCGGTATGTAACACGCCAGGGCCCCCAAATCACTCATAACATAACTCATTACTGTATACAGCGGCTGCGTGCTTATATACGTGGCTTTAATAACAGCCGCTGGCCGCGGGGTTTCATTACTGTATTACAGCGCTAGGCGGTATATTACTGTATAACAAGCTCTGCATGCGGTTATATTACTGTATTACAGCCGGCTGGGGGTTATATTACTGGTATTAACAGCCAGCTGGCGGGCGTTATATTACTGTATACAGCGCGGGGCGTCTATATTTACTGATACAGCGCTGGGGTTATATTACTGCTATACATGTGCTGGGCCGCGTTATATAACTGTATACCAGGCGGCTGGGGGGTTATATTACGCCTATTACAGGGGCTGGGGCGTTTTATATTACTGGGTATACAGCGCTGCGGCGTAATACTGCTATACAGCCGCTGCGCGGGCGCGTATATATTAAACTGTATTTACAGCGGCTGGGGGTATATTACTGCATATCAGCGCTTAGGGGTAGTATATACTGTATACCAGTGCGTGGGGGTTATATTACTGTTATACAGCCCCGGCTTGCGGGGCGATTATATTACTGATACTTACAGCTGCTGGCGGGTTATATACCTGTATAATTACAGCGCTGGGGGTCTTATATACTGTATGACAGCGCTGGCGCGCGGGTATATATTACTGTATACCAGCCTGCTGGGCGGGTTTAAATATTAACTTGTATTACATAGCTGGCGGGGTTAATATTACTGCTATAACAGCGCTGCGGGCGTTTATATCTACTGGTAGTACAGCGCGGCGGGGTTATATTATGTATACAGCGCGTGGGGGCCGTATATTACTGCATACAGCGCTGGCGTTATTAATTACTGTATACAGTGCCTGTGGGCGTTATATTTGACTGTACTACAGCGCTGGGGGGTTATGATTTCTGCTATACAGCGCTGGGCCGGTTATATTAACTGGTATACAGCCGCTGGGGTTATATGTACTGTATACCCATGCTGGGCGTTATAATTTACTGTATACAGTGCTAGGGGGCGGTTTAGTACTGCGTATACAGCCTGGGGTGTATATTTATCTTAGTATAGCCAAGCCGCTGGGGGTTATATTACTTAATTTTGTTTAATTCTCGGCCTGAGATCTGATCCCAGCGGGGGGAGGGTTTTCGGGAGGGGGGGTTATATTTTCTGATCCCAGCGCTGGGGGGTAACCGGGTGTCTCTCTCATCATCTTGCAGAGGAGAACGAGGAGAGGACGATGATTGATCCGGCGTCTAAAGAAGACCTGAAATTTAAGGAGCTGTTAAAGGTGAGAGAAGAGAAATGGAGGGGCTTTATGGACAATAATGGGGGGGGGATATGTATATATTACATCTTCACAAGAATGTAGAGTTTATCAGATTAGAGGGGTTTTGCCTTCCGTTTCTCTTTTCCTTTCTTGTTTTTTTTCCTTTGTTTATTTTTGCCGTTTCTCCTTTTTTTTTCCGTCTCCAGGTTCTCATCGATTGGATAAACGAAGTTCTGGTGGAGGAGAGAATCATCGTAAAGGACTTAGAAGAAGACCTCTATGACGGACAGGTTCTGCAGAAGCTGATAGGTGAGGAGCCGAGGAGCGACCCGGATCTTTCCGGATCTTTCCGGCTCGGCAGCGGAACCTCCTGCTGTACAGCTCTGCAGACTATGATGGCGCTATATAAATCTATAAGTAATAACTTAGAAGGAAGCCACTACAGACCCCCGATTCACAGACACTTGAGATAAAAATTTTATATAAGAAAATGATATTTTTAACACAGAATTTTTTTTTTACTAAAATCGATGATTTTTTTTATATATTTTCTAGCTCTCTTGACGTTATAATCTCATTTGACGCCGATTAAGAGACGGTTCGGCGCAGTATGTTAAGATGAACGCTAGGCCCACGAGCGTGCACGCCAGTCGCAAATCGCGCACAGAAGCAAAGAAGCCCTATGATGCAGACGAGGTCCTGGCAAGCTGACTCGCATGATCTACCTTCGAGCAACCCAACGGGTGGCCCCAATTCGGATGACGAACGTAGGATTTGTAGCTCACTAAAATCTATCTCTTAGCGCGCTCTTCAAATAACCAGAAGAATTGAAGTTAAACAATGCGGTTATTCCGCCTCGTCTGCATTATTATTTATTATCCATTTAACTATGAATTAATTACATTATTCATATAACTTATGTTATTATTATATATTAATTTTTTTAACTATCTGATATTACGTTATATATTATATATATATTTAACTCATAATATTGCTATCATGTATATTAAATCATTTAACTATAGATTAATATTATTATTTGTATGACTCATGTATTTTCTTTAACTATAATGGTTAGTTTATTAAATTTATTAATTTTAACTATTTATATGCCTTTGAATCTATATTAATCCATTTAACTAATTAATAATATTATTATTTAACTATTATTTTTTTAACTTTGTTTGAGGCTTGTTATTATTATTATTTTACCACCTATTCATATGTTGTTATATTATCATTTTAACTATAATTTTTAATATTATTATTTACTATTATTTTTTAACTATGTATGTTGTAATTAATTTAAACTTTTATTTGTTAATATTAACATTAATTGGTTATGTCATGTTTAACCATTATTGTTATTCATATTATCAATTTAACATTAACTTAATATTAATTATTAACTGTTATTATTATTATTATTTAATTTCCATGCCGGAAAGAACCCAGAATTTCCACCTTTTTTCTCAAATCTTCTCCGTTTTTTGCCTTTTTCTCCTCTGAAGCCATTCACGGAAAGAACTTGGTGGCCATTCTGCATCTCCTGGTGTCCCTGGCTATGCATTTCCGGGCCCCGATCCGGCTCCCCGAACACGTGTGCGTGCAGGTCGTGGTGGTGAAGGTAATAACCGCTCGCTGGCTGTAATTCTGGGTGAAAAACTCTTTAGTTTAGAATTTTTCCTATTGTATCGCAGCCTAAATGCCGGCCTCGTTTTTCCATGGATTAGTCTTTTACAAAAAAAAAAAAGCTATTAATAGAAGTTCGCTAACTTCTGTCCTCCGCTAATTGCTGAAGCCGTTCACGGAAAATATCGCCCCTGCTGTATCCTAATATTCCACAAGGTGGCAGCAGAGACCCAATCAAAGTCACTGGGGCAACAACAAGCGCCTCCTGCGTCGCAAAATCAGCTGGTTTCATAGTTTATTGCAAGAATAAAATACTTTCAGCGTAAAGGAGAACCAACTAATAATAAAACTAAAGACTTCTGCAGACTTTGATGAAAAAAATCCTCTTTTTAAGCTTTATAGATAAAATATAGGGTTTTCTTCCATATAGAAGAGAAGCTGATATGTATATATATATAATATGTATATATATATATATAAATGTTTTTTGTTTGCAAGAATCTTGTTTATTCGCAGAAAAACCGAGCAGAGACTTTTAAAAAATAAATAAATAAAATAAATAAAAATAAAAAGTATTTCCAGCGTCTCTGACATCAACCTATCAGAGGCTGCTTTTGTGTCGCATGCCCATTAAGCATTCCCTGAAATAATAAACATTTTACATAATTAAAGAATATATTATATATATTTTTTGGAATGCTTGAAGCATTTATCAGATTTCAGAATGTTGGTTTAATCCTGCGTTTATTTACAAAAAGTGTCCAATTTCAGTAAAACAGGTGGGACTGCACCTTTAACGTGGCCGCCATCGGCTATTTTCCTCTAAATAATATTTATATAAATAATAAGTAGATATTTACTGATTGAGCCCCAATTGTTCTAATTTATTTTCTAGAAACGGGAAGGACTTCTTCAGACGACTCATGTGACCGAAGAGCTTACAACCACTACCGAGTAAGAACTAAACGAAAATCGCTTTGTTACATAAAACCGATTTTTAAAGAATTCCGTGTTCTCCAGAGCGGGTTTAGTCCCTTGACTCCGGAACGCGACGGGAATTCCTCCCACATTCCCAAAGCACAAACAACAAAAAATATAATAGACATCATTTTTTTTCCTTACAAAAATAATTAAAAATAAAATAAAAAAATCAGTGCGGGTGACGTTTCTGCCTTTCCTCTGTAATTCTGTAATTTTTTAGGCATAACCCCCAAAGTTATTTTTTTTAGTTTAAAAGCTAACTTTTCATTAATTCTGAGAATAGCTCCTATTTTTTTTTTTTTTTTGCACATTATTCCAATAACTAACATTACCAAACCGCCATAAAAGAGGAAATAACTAAAAATATTTTATTTTTATTTTGTAGGCTAATGATGGGGAAATTTGGTGAGTAAACCTTAAAACGTTTCTTGAATAAGGCAAAGAATCGCCACGCTTCTCAGATACAGTTAGAGGGTCTTGGAATGGAAGGAAGTTTTACTTTACTGAGAGTGTGTTAGATAAGTAGAACAGCCTCCCAGCAGAAGTGGTAGAGGGTAATACAGTGAGGGGATTAAACATGCATGGGATAGACATACGGCTCCTGAATCTAAGACGAGACCAACGACTGATTAAGGTTTGAGTCTTTACAGCAGGAGAAACGGGCGACTGGACGGGGGCCGGAAGGGGCCGATCTGCCGGCGGGTTCTGGGTCTCTGTGTTTTGTTATAATTTACTCGATGTTTGAGAAGATTTCCTCGTTTCCGTAACGTTTCTGTTTCCGCCCCAGAGCGGGATGCGTTTGACACTCTGTTCGATCACGCTCCGGATAAGCTGAGTGTGGTGAAGAAGGTGAGACTTTTCATTCTTTATGGTTGGAACCCAAAATAATTTTACTTTTTAATCTTTTAAAGAAAAAAGCCTTCTGATGTAGATTGCAAGCTCAGTGGGTCACTTGCTTATTCTGTATCTAATGATTTGCGCCCCTCTTTCTCCCCTTCCCAGTCTCTGATCACCTTTGTGAATAAGCATCTGAACAAGCTGAACCTGGAAGTGACGGAGCTGGAGGCTCAGGTGGGTGGAATGAACCATCGCGCTGTGCTTGCTGAATGGTTTGCTCCATTTGGTCACCTGGCATTGAACAGGTTAAATCTATGGCCATCATTCTTTAAAAGGGTGGAGGATGGGATAAAACCCACCAGAAATAAAGAGAAACTCTACCAGACTCGATACAGGTTTAGATTGCAAGCTTAGCGGGTCACTAGCTGTATCTAATGACGTCCGTCCCTCTTTTTGCCCTCAG
Organism: Spea multiplicata; assembly: GCA_009364415.1. Taxonomy (NCBI): domain Eukaryota; kingdom Metazoa; phylum Chordata; class Amphibia; order Anura; family Pelobatidae; genus Spea; species Spea multiplicata. The sequence goes on from VKOC01000006.1 coordinate 937,242, forward strand.
TTTGCGGACGGAGTTTACTTGGTGCTTCTGATGGGGCTGCTGGAAAATTACTTCATCCCTCTGCACCATTTCTTCCTGACGCCCGAGGACTTCGATCAGAAGGTAAGTTCTGCGTTTTCTCCATAAAACGGCCGCAGGAGCGCCTGACGCGTCTTTTCCCCAAACTGCCCCAAAAACCGATTCCCAGTTCTTTGTTGCCTTCCCTTCTGCCTTAGACTGGTGGTTATGATCTCAGTGTATAGTGATGGGAGTTGCGTTGTATCACCATCAATGTCTGTCTCAGTGTATAGTGATGGGAGTTGCGTTGTATCACCATCAATGTCTGTCTCAGTGTATAGTGATGGGAGGTGCGTTGTATCACCATCAATGTCTGGCTCAGTGTATAGTGATGGGAGTTGCGCTGTATCACCGCCAATATCTGGCTCGGTATATAGTGGTGGGAGTTCCGCTGTACCACATCTGTTTAGTAAAATTTGTGAGATAAATATTCTTGCCGCCGTTCATTTTGTGTATATGTGTGTCGAGACTGAAAGTGCTACATTTGGAGCAGTTACCATAGAAACTGGCTGACTTTTCTTGATTAAATAACATTTTATCTAAAATAACAGAATTTGATTAATTTCCCCTTTGACGCAGGTTCATAATATCTCATTTGCCTTCGAGCTGATGCAGGACGGGGGACTCAAGAAACCCAAAGCCCGACCCGAAGGTAAAAAAAAAATATTTTGATAGCGAGGCCAACCTTTCGTGTTTTTAGATTTATTTGTGTTTTTATATTTTTAGATTTTATTTGGTGATATTTGGCATTCTGATCTCCCAATTCCCACAGATCGTTATTATTAGTAAACTTGCGGGTACGGATTTGTAAAAAATGTCATTAATATTCTGAAAATTTATACTGATATCCGAAAGAGGGAGCCCCAATGAAAACGGAGAAAAAAAAATTCTGAATTTGTTTGTTTTTTTTCTACCTTCTTCAATCACCCCGAAAAAAAATGATCTGAATCTTAAATTACAGACTTGGTCGGTTTATCTAGCAGGATACGGCAGCCAAAAATATTTGTCTCGGAAAAATCAACTTTTGATAAATAATTATTATAAAAATGTATCTTTTTATTTATTTATCTTTTTATTTATTTATCTTTTTATTTGTTTTTATTTTATTTTTTGCAGATATTGTTAATCTGGATCTAAAGTCCACCCTGAGGGTCTTATACAACCTGTTTACAAAATACAAGAATATTGACTAATGGGAGCTCTCCGCGGACCCCGACCCATCGCCCCGATTATTCGACTGCCCCCCCCCGAGGCCGGAATGTTCCAAACGTTCACTTAATGCCAAGAACCTCTATGGTTCTTCCCAACAGAACAAGGACTGCTTTGTAAAATCGAGAAAGTTTGGATTTTTATACTTTCATCATCAAAATAGACAGTCGGAGATTGAAACAAAAAGAAATCATACGTAATGTGACTTCCTACCGCATGGGGGACAGTTGGCGCGTACTCTCTGATTTCGGAATGCGTTCTTGAAATCTCTGGCACAAATCGATTGGCGGTTTCTGATGATGTCATTGCGATTCTGATTCCCCCCCCCATTCCTCGGACTCGATCATTTAGAAAACACCAGCGTTTAGATTTTCCGATTTGCCCAAAATTCTGGATTCTGTTGACAAAACCTTATTTAAAAAAAAAAAGATAAAAAAACAGAGAATTTTGGGCAAACCAACCCAACATGCTGCATTTTAAAATATCTTTTTTTTTATTTTTATCTTGGTCGCGTGGCTAGCCCCGCCCTCTGTGCAGCCCCGCCCTCTGCACTGTTAGCCACGCCCCCTGAGCTGTTACATTGTTACAACTACTGATAGAATTGATTCTCAAATAAGTGTTTTGTGTGATATTTAGCTAATTTTTTTTTTAAAAAAACTTGAATTTCTATTATCTGACTGCAATATTTTGTATGTAACGTGTTCGATTTTCGATTGATGCGCACACGCGTGTAATAACGCCCCTCACATGTTTTTTTGGGGGGTGTTTATAATAAAAAGTAAATGCATTTTCATAGATTTAAAAAAAATAGATATTATACCAAAGAAAATCTGCGAATTAGGAAAAAGTGACTGAATCGCGTTTCTAACGCCGCGTTTTGTGATTCATTTTTCTTTTCATGTTTTTGGACTTTGTTGAAAAAAAGACACTTTATTAAAAATGCAATATATCTATATTTTTTTCATTTTTTAAGATCTGCGATTGTTATATAAATATCGGGGATCCTGCTCTGGGCGGGGGTGGAAAAATGATAAAAATATATATTTTTAGTTTACCTCTTATTTAAAGCTGACCTACAACCCACATCATCCTCAGCCGGCGTCAATTCCATTTTTTTATTTTATTTTTTTTATTTAGAAGGAAAATCAGCCGATGATTAAATGCTGGGTTAAATTTTTCTTAATTAGTGTTTATAGAATTTTTGATAAAAAAAATTCACTTAAAAGCTGAAATTAGTGACAAAAATTTGTACAAAATGCAGAAAAATATATATTTTTTTTCAGGGAAATGGTTACGGGGCTCTTATAGAGAAATAAGTCGCAGTTACATCATTCAGTGCACGTCGACTAAATGGGGAAGTTTTTCTATTATTTTAACCACCACTTGAGTCACTCGCCCGGCGGCAGGATGCGGATGTGACGGGGCGCGCGGTTTTGTGCGTTTTACGTGAATTCAGTAAAATAGAAGAGGTTTTTAAGCTGAAGATTATTTCCGGGTTTTCATCGATTTGTAAGTTTTTTCGGGGATTGTTTGTTTTCTCGCTGGGTTCGGGAGGTGAGAAACGGGGAAAATGATCAAACTTGGCTCTTTCACTTTCTTTTTTTAACAAAAACCCCCTAATTTATTTTCCTCCGGTTCGTATTTACAGCGATGTTGGATTTATTGACGAAGCCCCCAGAAAAGTAATTTTTTCATTAATCAGCAGAAACCCAGACCCTGCTGGCAGATCGGCCCCCCTCCGGCCCCCGTCTAGTCGCCCGTTTCTCCTGCTGTAAAGACTCAAACCTTAATCAGTCGTTGGTCTCGTCTTAGATTCAGGAGCCGTATGTCTATCCCATGCGTGTTTAATACCCTCGCTGTATTACCCGCTACCACCTCTGCTGGGAGGCTGTTCCACTTATCTACCACCATCTACGGGTTCCTACGGTCCTAATGTGGGAAGTGATCATGGATGTTCAGTGTGGCCCTTGGGTGTTTGGGGCAGTTTTTCTGGTTTCGTGTATTTGCTGACTGTGTTATCCCTGACAGGAGGCGATGGAGATGACGCAGCTCAGCGACCTTCCTCTTATCGGAGGAGAAGCGGCCGGCCCTCCAGGTATGAAGATTCATCCGAGGGTGCTGAGGTTTGGTTGGGAAGTTAAATGATCTTGGGAAGGGTAATGGGAGTTGTAGTCCCGACTTCCATGGGGTTCGAGTCGTAGATTTTGGGGATTTAGTGAGGAGAGCGACCCGAGGAGGCCCCGCGGGGTGCGTTTTCCGCCATATTGGTTTCTGGCGCGTCGAGCGTTAACCGGAAACGCCTGAATTTTCTCTGTTTTTAAGGGGAAACGAGAAAGATTTTACCGCCGAGCGCTGAGAACGACCCCAAGTTCCAGGATCTGAAGAAGGTGAATCAGGAAATGTTTGCTCCTCGGGGGACGTTTTATCCCCTGGAGACTGCGGGGCCCCTGACTGTGTTTAATTTGATGCCTAAAATAATATCCCCCCCCTTTTAATTTTTTTTAGTTCTTTATTGACTGGATCAACGAAGAGTTAAAGTATGAACACATCGTGGTGAAGAGCTTGGAAGACGATCTGTTTGATGGCCTCGTCCTTCACCATCTGTTCGGTACGAACCGCATCGCTGCCAGGGTCGCAGGTTATCGCGCGCCGCTAAGGCGATCAGCGCCTCGAAACGGCTCGGGTCCAATCATTCCGCCCTTTCCACCTGATAGAACGCTCCGAGACCACCCGTTGTACAGCGCCGCGGAATATGAAACAATAAATAAGAATAAAGCTCATATAACTGTCGTTGGCTCGGGGTTTAGTTAATAGATCCCCAAATTACCGTTAAAAGAGGCAGGTCAATCAAAATGATACAAAGTTACCAGTTGTCCAAAGATTGTCCCCAATACGGGTTCTTCAGATCCTCCGGACCCCCAGCGAAGGTTTATTCTTTCCACATAAAGTTGGTTTGTTTGTTTTTTCGTCCGCAGAGAAGATCAGCGGGGATAAGGTAGACGTGGAGGAAATGACGCTGTCGGCCGTCAAGCAGCGAGCGAAGCTGGGAGTCCTCCTGGGCGCCGTATCCCAACATCTAGGAGCGGCGGAGGAGCCGGAGAAATGGGACGTCAATCGTACGTATCAGAGGAACGTCGCACTGCGCTTCGGAATATGACGGCGCTATATGCTGGTCTAGATATATGGTTCTCAAACGGGGGGTCCATGGACGTCAGGGGCAGAGTCCCGCCGCGTGTGACTGTTGGGTGGACGTTGGTTTCTCCGTGTGATGTTACGGGGACTTTGTATCGATATGAAGCGGAGACCGTGGAGATTCCTCACGTGGCGGGTGGAACGTTCCTTGTAGGACGAGGTCCTCACAGAAGGTCGGTCCCGGGAATCGAGTGTCCCTTCGCTCAGGAGCTGCTCAGAGGGGAGTCAACGTTATCAACCATGATGGAGAAGACCTCGGCGGCTCAGGGTCCCCAGATTCAAGATCTAAGGGTGAATGGGCAGATTTTTAGGGTTTTACCCCAATCTCGGGGTCTTGGGGTGAATGGGCTGGTTCTCGGGGTCTCAGAGTATTCTCCTCTGACTTAATGATATCTGAGCGTCCCGATTGGCTCTTTTCTCCCTGCTGTATCACAGCCTGGAATCCCTGCTTGAATACAGGTGACTCCATTCAGAACATCTTTACCTCCAGTCACGGTTTCCATAACGACCTTTATTAGAACCATTTGGTTGCCGTAATGAGCGAGTCCCTGCAATAGGATCTGTGTGATGGGCTATTAAAGGGTTAATATTTGGGGGGTCTCGGGTTCAGCTCATTGACCCCCTTTGGCTGTCATATGGCTATTTGCCCCCGTCTCGGGGCTTTACTTGCGTGCCGGGGGGGTGAGACGGGGGAACGCGGCTGCCACGGCGTGATGGGAGTTTCAGATCAACGGACGTCTCGCTGCTACCAGCGGCAAAAACACCGCGGCGAGAAAAGAGCACCGGCTGTCATACAACGGAGCCGGAGAGAATGGGGGTTTCCCTGACAACCGATCTATCTTTACGTCGCCTCCGAGCAAAACACAAAAATATCAGCAAACGAAACAAATAACGCAGCCCGGGGCGCGGAGAGAAGTTTGAGTCTCTATAATGTATATTTCTGTATAATGTATATTTCTGTATATTTCTGTATAATATATATTTCTGTATATTTTTGTATACTTTCTGTTATATTTATTTCTGTATAATTTATTCCTGCCCCCCCCCCCCGCAGTGATCTTCGTCAAGGATTTGCTGGCCACCTTACACCTTCTTGTCGCTTTGGCCCAGCGCTTCAGGCCGGATCTCGCTCTTCCCGCTGATGTTTGCGTCGACGTCGTCATCGTCGAGGTAATAATTATCAATAATCAATAATCAATAATCAATTCCATACAATGCGAGAAAAAATAACAAACTCCCAACTATCTTCTCCCGGTCAACGGAACCGAGAGAGAGACGGTCAAAGTTCCGTGCAACATAGAAACCCAGAACCCGCCAGCAGATCGGCCCCCATCCGGCCCCCGTCTAGTCGTCCGTTTCTCCTGCTGCAAAGACTCAAACCTTAATCAGTCGTTGGTCTCGTCTTAGATTCAGGAGCCGGATGTCTATCCCATGCATGTTTAATCCCCTCGCTGTATTACCCTCTACCACCTCTGCTGGGAGACTGTTCCACTTATCCACTACCCTCTCAGTAAACCTAGGGAGATTAACTGCCTGAACACAGGTGGATCAGTGTCCTGATTGATGAGTACCAATGTAAGATCCGTACAATCATGATGATGGTTTTATGAATGCAAATCAAGTTAAATGGAAACATTGTATGAAAATATAAAGGGTTTGGTTACAAAATGTGCCAATTTCAGTTTAGTTGTTATTTTGTTATACATTTTGAGTAAAAGGAAGATATTTAAAGACGTCAGAAAATCTTTCATCCTTCAGACTCCTTTCTTCTTGGTTGCTGCGCATGTCCTTGATAATACGCATTAAAGTAACATTAAAAAAAGGGAAAAATCCACCAAGTTGGAATAATTGAAATAAAATGTAGCATTATGACCATAAAATGTGAAACTCTGTGACATTTTGAAGATGCGCTGAAAACGATAATTAGGTGATGTAGGTGCCTTTTGTTCTTTCTAAAATATAAAAAAAAATCTGACTTTTTATTTAAGGAGAAGAAAGTGACATTTTCTTATTTCCTATTAAATGTGATATTTAATGCTTAATGGCATTTTTTTTATTTTTAAAAATCCCTTTGACGTCATAAAAAGACGTTCTGCTGAATCTGTTTGGGGTTGTAAAATGGGAAATGCCCAGAAAAGACGGGATTTGTTAGGTTTTTGTTTGCGGCGGCTTAAAGTATCAGGTGCTGGGGGGTGCATTAAGGAAATGTCACCTGTCGGCCTTGAGAGGGTTAAATAATCAATATGTATCAGATTAAAAATATATATTTTTTACCCCAGTTGTAGTTTTTTCCCCATAATATAAAGTCTTCAGGCAGCTGCATATCAGCCGTTTGTATGATTCTCGCTCTGTTATCTGATCCCCCGATCTACTAAACCCCCCGACTCCTTATCATACTGCCTGTGGGGAACAATAGAATGGCTCAGTCTTAATCACCAAGCTGGACTCTCTGACTAATGAAAGTCTATGGAGGGACGGACTTCATTAGCATTGCCATAAAGAATCAACTTTAATGCTAATGAAGTCCGTCCCTCCATAGACTTTTATTAGTCAGAGAGTCCGATTGAGTGATTTAGACTGAGCTATTCTATTATTTCTCAGGCATTTTGATTAGGAGTTGGGGGTGTATTAATATAAATATTTAATCACCTCTTTTTCTAATTTTCTGAGCTCATTATGTGTGGCATTTGTTTGGCCTTTTTTTTCTAATTAACATTTTTGGCGTTTTCTGCTGAATATTACAGCCGACCAAAACTGGGATGAAAACCGAGAAAGCCACCGAATTTATCACTGGCAGCAGGTGAGAGAAAATCCCTCATTCACAGCAGGAATAATCAAATCCTGGCCCTCCCCCTGCTTTGGACTACAACTCCCATGGACCCAAGGGGCTGTCTGATCACCATGGGACTTGTAGTCCAAACCAGCCGTTCCCTGCTGTTTCTATACGCATTATCGGGGCTTTTAGGGCAGTAGAACCCTGCGATCCCCTCATACCCAGCAAACATTCTGACCTCCTAGAAATGAGGGGCATCAGGGGCGAGAGAGGGGAACGGGGGGGGAAGTAAAATCAGAGGAGGAGAGAGGGGCATCAGGGGAGGAAAGAGCGGTACAGGGTCCTGGTGCCCAAAGCAGGAATGGACAAATTGAACACGGACACTTGGCAGGTATGACATTGTGACAGAATTCCTATAGCTTCTTTTCAAACTATCAGCAAAGATGCCTCCTACAAACATAAAAGAACGCCGGCCGTTGTACAGCGCTGCGGAATAGGTTGGCGCTATGTATTGTTCCATAAGGTGTTTCTGTATAATAATATCGCCGGCAGCGTCGGCGACGTCCGTGTTGATAGCGTGTGCTGTTTACTTAGCGCTCTCCATGTTCCTTTCTCATTAAAACATGTGTTTTTCCCTTTTAACCCCCCCCCCCCCCCGCGGTCCTCGGCAGAGACGGAGACGCTTCATCCAGTAAGTGACCTCGTGTTTTATTCATTTCGGGGGAATAGTTGCCGTTAGTGGTAGTTTTTCCTTTTTTCGGCAGAACTAAGTGTACTGACCCTCGGAAGGAAACCAGGTATGACTGGGAGATACTGGTCCAGCGACGGTTGCCCTGGCAACGGAGAATATCTTGGTGGGGGGGAGATGTTCTTCCGTTAAACGACACGTTGTATATTCTCCTAAAGTTCCAAATCATCTCTAACCTCGCCGCGAATATTTGTCATTCTTCTGTCACCATGGTTACTACCCCTTCAGCGATGAAAATATCGTTTACCGGCAGATCGGCCCCATCCGGCCCCCGTCTCTCCTGCTGTAAAGACTCAAACCTTAATTAGTCGTTGGTCTCGTCTTAGATTCAGGAGCCGTATGTCTATCCCATGCATGTTTAATCCCCTCACTGTATTACCCTCTACCACTTCTGCTGGGAGGCTGTTCCACTTAGCTACCACCCTCTCAGTAAAGTAAAACTTCCTTCCATCTCAGCCTCGGAGCCTCTAGTGTTAGATTTGGGGCTCTTGTTGTAAAGTCCTCCATTGCAGCTCCTAGCATAGCGACGCGGCTATTCGGGTAAAGCAGGTAGGGGGCCACACCCCCAACCCCACCCAATAATGGGTCCCGCCTCCACAATCTCTGCCTCTTGCCCCACCCCTGTACACAAGTGCCCTGGTTGACCCCACCTGGGCTAGAACCATATTGCCTGCGGAATGTTTTGGTTTTTCGCGGAATGTTTTGGTTTTTGTGGATTGTTTGTTTTTCTGAACGTCTTTTTGTTTCCGTAGAAACCGATGCGTTCGACCAACTTTTCGACCTGAACCCGGACAAAGTGAAAGACGTAAAACAGGTAAATTAATAAAATGTGGCAATGACGTCATCAACCACGTGATATTTAAAGACAGAAACTTCATAAAAGGTTAAAGCCAGAAAATGAGCGACACGGAAAGCAGAGAGAATTCATGTTTTTTTTGCTCTTCTGATCGAATTCTTTGTAATTTTGTAATGAGAGATATCTTTTTTTTTTTTTTTTTAGTTAATTTTATTTATTTATTATCCCCCCAGGCAATAGTGAATTTTGTAAATAAGCATTTGGCGAGCCTGTGTCTGACCGTGACAGATCTGGACTCCCAGGTACAGAATGACCCCCCCCCCGTGTGCGATAATTACAGGTGAACAAAAAAACCCAGTAATTTCCATCAAATCCCTTAAAATCATTTCGTGAAAGAAAAGAGACGAACGCGAAGCTCTTTATGCAACGATTTCTCTTCAGATAAACCAGGTGTGCGGTCAGGAAAATAATCATCAAAGGAGCCGCTGATGGGGGGGGGGGAATAATTGCCCCACAGCTGGGTGCTTCAAGGGGAAATCACTGCAACCTCTAAAGAGACTCCTAAAGCATAGCGGGAATAGAGACCCGGCACATTCTGCGGTGTTTACAACAAAGAGAGGGGGAGACGAGGGCCCCGCTCCTAGGAGCTCACATAGAAACCCAGAACCCGCCAGCAGATCGGCCCCCATCCGGCCCCCGTCTAGTCGTCCGTTTCTCCTGCTGCAAAGACTCAAACCTTAATCAGTCGTTGGTCTCGTCTTAGATTCAGGAGCCGGATGTCTATCCCATGCGTGTTTAATCCCCTCACTGTATTACCCTCTACCAGCTCTGCTGGGAGGCTGTTCCACTTATCTACCACCCTTACAACCTAGAGGAGGCTCCCATAAAACTGTTTACTGGTCTAGAACCTCTTGTTCCGGGTGCTTCTTTGATACTTTAAGAACTCCACTATATAGAATACTCGGCATTAACCCTTCTTTATCTGCACGGACCCATCGGCTAACCTGATATCTGTAGTTTGCAGACGGGGTAATATTACTGCTCCTGATTGGACAGCTCGAAGGCTACTTCATCAATTTAAGCTGCTTCTTCCTGACCCCAACAACACACGAGGAGAAGGTACGACACCGAACGCATCACTGAAACCATCGATCCGGGAACTCTCGGGGTTTTTGCCCCAGTCTCGGGGTGAAGGGGCAGATTCTGGGGGTCACACAGTCTGACTCCTTCCTATCCCCCCCCCGCTCTGATCTTAGACTCCCAGTTGGTGCTTTTGCTCCCAGTATGTTATGGCTGATATCCCTGCTTGAATGCAGGTGACTCAGTTAAGTTAAGGTTTCCATGGCGACCGGTATTCGAGCCATTTGGGTAACACACTTGACGAGTCGCTACATAGAGTCTTCAGGACGGGCAATTAAAGAGTTAATATTTCAAGAGCCCCAGGGGCCACTCATTTAGAGATTTCCCCAGCATATTTATTATTATTTATAATTTATTATTATTATTATTTAGTATTCAGTAATTCACATTTATATCTTCAGCCCTGACATATAAAAGTATAGTCGGGGTCTGTAATTATTGGATAAAACGTTCTTCCTCCCCAGGTGGGGCTCATTTTCTCATTGAATGTCGTTTTTTTGGGGTATCCCCCCCCGTGTTCTGTGCCTTTAAGCGCCGAGTCATTTGTATCCCAGCTTCATCCTGTAACTAAATATTTGCTCGGCGCCGAGGGCTCGTTTGGGGAGAATTTACATAAATTACCGATATTCACCTGTTTTATAAAAGATTCATGAGTCTCCGGCGGGAGTAATGATTCTCCCGCCGCCTCATCCGCCAGTAAATATTTTATTTATACTGTTGTTCAAATCAAAACATTCGCTGGGATTTGCATTCCCCCCCCCCCCCCAATCCCCCCCGCGATCCCACTGCCCCCCCATCCTCCTGTCTATTAACAAATGGGAAAAACAGGAAATCCTCGAAAGGGGATCTTTTCCCAAATCCTACATTTAACGATTCGGTACACATAATAATCCCAGATTACAATAATATATATATGGATATCGGTCCCCCCCCTCCTTTTGTGTGCACAATGGTAGCAGCCGTCTCCGCTTCCTGTTCTCGGGATCAGCGCGATTTTTCCTCCGCATTAAGTTATCTCTGCCCTGTTGCCAAGTTGCTGATCGTTGCTGATTGGTTCAGACATCCTTTGTAAGGGTGGAGGAGAGAACTTCAGGGTAGGAAATCGATTGGATAATGGGTGGGGCTAAAGCTAAGCCACTCCCTCCTAGCGTAAAGAAGAATCGGATTATTACGTTTCAGTCTCATTCATTTACTACCTACGTTTTTTATCGACAGATTCACAACGTCTCCCTCGCTTTGGAGCTTCTTGTGGATGGGGGAGTTTTGCACCTTCCTATCAACCCTGCAGGTCAGCCTTACAGGACCGCCGGGGGGGTGGGGGCGGGGGTGATTGCAAAAGGGGCCAGGGGTAGTCTGCTTTACATGCCCTCTGGGCCAGAAGATACAGTAACATAGTGAGGTTGAAAAAATCCATAAAGTTCAATTTCCCTCGATATCTGTAATTGCATCGACCAAAGTGAAAACAAAATAATAATCATAAATATTATTAAAAATTATTAATAATTATTGCAGAATAGTAATATTATTATTATTATTATTATTATTATGACTATTGCTCTTATTATCACTGTTATAATAATAATAAAAATTATGATTATTATTATTGCAGGGATAGTATTATTATTATTATTATTATTATTATTATCATTATTATTATTGCAGGAATTGTATTATTATTATTTTCAGGATTATTACATTTATTATTAGTAGTATTTGCAGGGATAGTATTATTATTATTATTATTATTTATAATTATTATAATTATTATTATTTATCTGCCTCGGAAAGGGCAGAATAGTCTATGGGTGAATAATAATAATAATAATAATAATAATTTCTAAATACCCGTGACCCCTGAATTCTGTTTCTTAACGCAGTTCATTCAGAGAAGCCGGCGTAGAGCCTGCGGTCACCACCTCCATACGGTGCGGAATCTTAAGCTTCGCAGCCCTTATTGTATAGAACGTCCATCATTGTTTAAGGTGGAAGCCTCGCTCCCCCAGTCCTAATAATTGCCCCTCGATTATCCGTCACGGCGACATTGCCTCTGAATGGGTCTCACGAGGGGTCGACATAAATTGGGCATGAAGCCAAAGCCGGTTTAACTTTGTAAGCCTGACTTAATAAAGAGGGAGATGACTGGATAGCTGCTCAGCCAATGAGATTTTATCATGGTAGACGCGGGGTTTAGTTAATCTCTCCTCCATATCGCTTCGTGTTTTTATATCTCCAGACGTTGTGAGCGGAGATATTAAGACGACGCTCCGGGTTTTGTACAGCCTGTTCCTCAAACACAAACGCAGCTGAGATAAGAAAAAAAGCCGGCCGCCGCCGCCGCCAACTGATCCAACGCCGAAGGAGCCGCCGCCGCGCATGAAAATACATTTCTGGGCTGAAAATACAAATCCTGGAAGCAATTCAAATATCTATTTTTGTAAAACCCAAAATAAACATATCGTATGCATCGGCGGGGCTCGCTTCATTTATACAGCGGCAAAATGCCGAGGATAGAATGATGGAAAAGATCCCGCCGGCGGCACGGTGGGCAGAAAAGATCAATGGGAGGTCGACCTCCAGGCCGCCATCGGGGGGTACAGCCAATAGACAGAGACCCCAATCAGCTGACGGGTATGAAGAGGGGATCTAAACACGCATGGGATAAAGAAGGGTTAATGCCGAGTATTATATTATACATGGTGGTCTTCTTAATGTATCAAAGAAACAAGAGGTTCTAGACCAGTAAACAGTTTTATAAGCGCTGGACGCACAAACTGCTCAATGCCTCCTCTAGGTTGTAAGGGTGGTAGCTAAGTGGAGCAGCCTCCCAGCAGAGGTGGTAGAGGGTAATACAGTGAGGGTATTGAACACGCGTGGGATAGACATACGGCTCCTGAATCTAAGACGAGACCAACGACTGATTAAGGTTTGAGTCTTTACAGCAGGAGAAACTAATAATTTATTATTATATGAGCTCCAGATTTACTTTACTATTGCAGGAAAACAAAAACCAATATGTAGCAAAAAGGACTGCCACAAAGTATCCCTGCCGTGTGGTAAACACCGGATCAGAGCATTAATGCACAGCGAGAGAGTAAAAACCAGTAGAAGGTCATTAAATTAAAAAAATGGCATAAAATTGCAATTTTAGAATTTCTAAGGGCAGTAGCTTCTGATTTCCAGTTTGGGGGAAGTGGTGTTTTATAATCCGGGAGAAAAGCAAGCTTTTTAATGATTTCCAAGCGGGCTTCATGCTTCCAGAACCCGTTTTCTGCGGCCTCGGTCACAGAATCCTGCTTTGGGGTCCTCCGCAGCCCCCGACCGCTCGTCCGTTCGTTTTTCAGGGACGCCGTCCAAGTTTGTGTTACGCGGTGGATCCAGAATCAGCATTTGGCTGCTGTGTATGGGATTTTCGGATTTTTTGGACGCTCTGTAAAAGGTCTTTTTTTTTTTTTTTTGGCAGTCCCATTAATAAAACCCAGAGCTCCTGGCGCTCGCGTGGAATATCGCTTTTGGAACCTCGGAAGCCGATACGTCTGCAGCTGATATAAACCATAACAGAACTTTCCTCCTGAAATCATATAGCGTGTTCTCTGAAGGGGCCGCCAAAGCCCCCGCGTCAGGGTGTAGCCCAACTTTCTAAGGGCATTTGATGGCTGGAACGGCCCCTTAAAGTGGAAATTAAATATTAAAATTATGGACTTAAATAAAGATACAACATTTCGCTTCAACGGGCAATTATTATTGTTATTATTATTATAGTTATGTATTATTATTATTATTATTATTATTATTCAGGCTATTATTATTGTTATTATTATTTTTTTTATTCATTCATATTATATATTCATTGGGATTATATTGTTATTATTATATTATAGTATTATTATTATTTTTTTTTATATTATGTATTCAGGGTATTATTATTGTTATTATTTTTATTGTTATTATTATATATTATTATTTTATTATATTATTATTATTCAGGGGTATTATTATTTATTATTAATTATTTTATTGTTATTATTATTATTATTCATGGTATTATATTGTATTATTTGTTTTATTATCATTATTCAGTGATTATTATTTTATTATTATATTTATTATTTTTTATTTATTATTATTTATTATTCATTATTATTATTATTGCAGGGGGTATTATTATTGTTATTATTATTATAGTTATTATTATATATATTCAGCGGGTATTTCATTATTGTGGTATTATTATTATATTTATTATTATTATTATTCAGGGGTATTATTATTGTTATTATTATAGTTATTATTATTATTATTATAGTTTATTATTATTATTATTGTTATTGAGGGGTATTAGGTATTAGATGAGAGCGAAGAGCAAAGTTCTGTTTTTCTTCCTCAGGCACAAAGAATTTAATTTTCATCTTTCTAATAGAAAAAAAGGATTTGTCGGTTGTGATTTACACTTTCTATCCAGCTGCGGCTTTGCCGCTCCGACCTTCTATCGTTATTTTGCGGTTAATGTGAATTTCGGGAGATTTTCACAAACTTCAGAGTATATAATCCAAGCAGATCTTACACAGACACCAAAACACAGTCATTTGTATCTTATCCACCTGAAGCCCCTCTCTCCTCCCCTGATGCCCCTCTCTCCCCCTGGTGCCCTCTCTCCTCCCTGATGCCCCTCTCTCGCCCCTCCATGCCCCTCTCTCCTCCCCTGATGCCCCTCTCTCTCCCCCTGATGCCCCTCTTTTCTAGGAGGTCAGAATGTTTGCTGGGTATGAGGGGATCGCAGGGTTCTACGGCCCTAAAAGCCCCGATAATGTGTATAGAAACAGCAGGAAACGGCTTTATAAACTAAACGGGGTAAAAAAACCCCATTATTATTCTTCTAAATGCCCCGCCCAGTAACACAAATACCCCGCAATAGGGCTCAAAGTCACATGAAAACTCTGGGTAAATTCCCACCCCAGCCACGCCTCTAACCACACCCCCTTTAAGTCCATTCAAAATATTAAGGGGGCATCAATCTGCTCTACACAAAAAAAAAACGTGATGTCACGAAATGACTCATTTTAATTCTAGACTCTGCCAGATTTTGGGTTTTTTTTGTTTGCCCTTTTTCACATTTTTCACACCAATTTACACTTGGATACGAAGGCTGCAGAGACTTGTTTACTGAGCGGGAAATGATTGGGGGAAAAAAACATATTTCCAAAACATCACTTTTTTCTTATTAAACACAATTCCGATTATGATAAAAAATCACCCTCGGGGGTTTGACATCATCAACCCCATCAATCCTAGCCTTAAAAAAAGAGCGAGAAAATTGAGTCTTTGCAGCAGGAGAAACGGGCGACCAGACGGGGGCCGAAGAGGGCCGAGCTGCTGGCGGGTTCTGGGTTTGAGTAAAGATGTTAAATGAGACGCTCGCAGACAGAGCACTTAGCCTTATAACTTCTTGGAACAGAAAACGTGGCTCTTAATCCCATATCTCTCGCACCCCGAGTGGCTGCTCTGCCTCCTCCTGCCAAGGAAGTCCGAGCGGACGCTGCCTTATTTTTAAAATCATTTTATGATCTCTGTAAACGATGGCTTTAAATTCCCTTTCAGACTTTATATTCTGTGTCGGCATTTTGTTCACTAAAGTAAATCTAAAACCACATGGAATGTTCTTTACAAAGTATCAAAAAGTAGCAAATTTGGTAAACATGATAAAATAATACCATTATGAGGTCATCAGCTAAAGCTAAAGTCTCAGAGGCGTAGATGTTAAGAGACGAAGGTGGTAGATAAGTGGAACAGCCTCCCAGCAGAGGTGGTAGAGGGTAATACAGTGAGGGTATTAAACATGCATGGGATAGACATCCGGCTCCTGAATCTAAGACGAGACCAACGACTGATTAAGGTTTGAGTCTTTACAGCAGGAACGGGCGACTAGACGGGGGCCGGATGGGACCGGCAGGTTCTATATACATTAGTAATATATTAAGCAACAACGGCTATTCCTATCTTCCTAGACTTGCCCAATAAATCTCTCTGCAGCTTCACTTTACTGCATTGCCCATAAACCCCCGTTTTTCCCCCCTAAATATCATAGAGAGGGGTTTTCTGGATCTTCAGGCTAAACCGAAGCCCCGCTCTGCGCCATCGAGGTGACAGACACCTTCCTGATAGAGAGGGATCAGACGGAGAATTTGCATGATAATGATTGCGGGAGATTAAGGCTTTAGAGGGGATGAGTGGATTAGAGAGGGATTTATGAGCGTAAAAGGTACGTCTCGCGCTAATTCCTCCGATTCTCCGACAGGACAAAGGAGGCGAAGATCTCAACGGCTTGAGAAGGAAAGAAAATGACCGGAGATTATCCGAGTTTAATGAAAAGCGAACGGCGTTTGCTGCGGAGGCTGAGCGCTGGAAGCTTCTAGATTAAAAGGATTCGAATACATTTAAAAGGTACGGGGGCTTTAATATTTAAAGGGACAGGAACATCTCAAATGCGTTATTAGAAAACAAAATCATCTGTGATGCCTACAAGATGTGCCAGGAAAGGGCAACAGATCTGCGAGATTTTTCCTCCCCATGAAGTTATCTCCCCCTATTGTAAAGTTGCTGATTGTTGTTCTCTGGTTGGCCTGTAGATGGCAGCAGCGTCCTCAATAACGTCACCGCTCTGTCCTGGTTAGTTACTTGTTGGTCCCAGAAGGAGACCAACAGATTTCCATCGAAATAACATAATCATTGTCCTTCCAGCTGTGTTAATCTACATTTTTCTAAAAAAAACCCCAAAAAACATTAAATTGATGCTTATTTATTTACTTTTAGACCCCCCCAATCTACTGAGAAACCCTGGACACCATTCCCACCCATCAGTGCCGCTGAGTGCTGTCAACTTTGAGTATTTTTAATGTTTCCACTAAGAGTTTTTTCGCACCGAGAAAAATTTGGTAGAACGAATGGAAAAGCTTGTCTCTGACCCCAATTTTGTGTGGGTTTTTTTTTTTAGTCATCTACATTTATTGGGGGAATTTGACACGCGGACCTCCCAGATGTCTGCCGCTCTCCTCTGCAGCTGTTGGGAGATTTATTAACTCAGACAGAAATATTCAGATGTTAATTGACTCCGTTATTGCACCGGGTGTAGTTTTAGTTCCCGGTGATGTATTAGTGCCTCTAGGACCCCTGCTGTCCGTGGCTTCGCTTCACAGTGACATCATCACACATTAATAAATCCAGATCTCGGGTGGTTGTATGAAGCCCCGGATAACCCAGCGAAACTGAAACATCACGGCATAAATGGGTACCACTGGACTTCCTGGTGTCTCATTAATCTTGGGTCGATAAATATCGTCTCTCTGACGAGCAAGAAGATGTGGGAATTATTTCAGAGTCTGAATCACTTGCCGGGTATTTATAAAAAGAAGCACAGTTTGAGAACCTTGCTTTTCGATGGGCGCCGCAAAGCAATACAACTTTACAACTGCTCGTAAGAGAATTCCATGCCGTGATTCTGAGCAGGAACCTCTTAAAATACAACAGGAAGTGAAGAGTGCAGCTGAAAATGGCTTCCCCCCTGGCATTTGCTCAAATATTTTAGCTTCTGCATAGGTCGGAAAGTCATTGTACCCTTTGGCTAGAACTGATCTGGGGCGAAAGATAAACCAACTAACATATCTGTTATATAATACAAACTTTGCTAGTAAAAATTGAGATATTTGATACTTTTTTGGGGTGTTATATATTTTTTTAATGGCGTTTTTTTATTAACTCGGTTCTTAAGAGCTTAAAAAAATTTGCCCCTTTTAATCTCAAATTGCCTTGAACGTAATATACGTTCTAAATAGGATTTTAATCTTTAATGAGTTTCCTTTGTGCTCCCGAAGCATTTAATGTAATCCCTTTTATTGTCTTCCGCTGAGACACAGCTTGCCGCTGGAACAAATGGATGTTTTACCGCAGACGAGCGATTTGTTGAACGGCAGATCGGTGATCGCTGTGTGATAATGGAGGGCTGATTGCGCCTTTAATCCAAATTAAACAAAAACGCAGCTCAGCCTTGTGTATCCGTCTCCACGGTAACCCAAACCGGTAACCGGTAAAAAGCATATTACATTGGAGGTGATCCGGTACCTACTACCCCATGAAAGCCTTTTAATTAATACTCAGTTACATAGCTATTTAAAGTCATAAAGTCAATTAAACGTAAAGCCCCACCCCCGGCCACACCTCTAACCACACCCCTAAAAAGTGACCCCTCTTTTGCCATTGGGGTGGTATGGATAAATAACCTTACCCTTTATTCTTACTGTGAAACAGGGATGCCTATTGCCAGGGCTCTAAGGAGTGACCACGTCATGGAGTGCCGGTGAAGTGGGTGAACGGCCCCCGGTAAAAGCGTGACCCAGTAGGGTCACGTAACACATGTAGCGTGATCCTGTGGTAGTAGCAGCTCACCCAGAGAGTGTGAGTTGAGGGGGAGAGAGGGGAAAAGGAGGAGAGGTGAGAGAGATGGGGATAAGGAGAGGGTAAGAGGGAGAGAGTGTATGTACCGTAATAGTGTGTGTGTGTTAGTGTAAGGTGTTAAGTATGAGTGTGTCAGTGTATGGTGTCAGAGGGTAGCCCAGGTACTTGGGAGAGGGGAGAGAGAGTGTGTGTGTGGATGAATAAATGTATGAGATTAGAGTGAGTGTGTGTGGATGAATAAATGCATGAGATTAGAGTGAGGTGTGTGGATGAATAAATGTGAATTAGAGTGAGTGTGTGTGGATGATGAATAAATGTATGATTAAGTGAGTGTGTGTGGATGATGAATAATGTATGATTAAGTGTGGAGTGTATGGATGAATAAATGCATGAGATTAGAGTGAGAGTGTGCTGTGGATGAATAATGTAATATGATTAGAGTGAGTGTGTGTGTGGATGAATATAAATGTATGTAAGTTAAGTGGCGTGTGGGCGAATAAATGTATGAATTAGGAAGTGATGTAGATGAATAAATATGTATGAGATTAGGTGGCGTGTGTGTGGATGAATAAATGTATAAGTTAAATTGACGTGTGAATGGTCATCTTATGATTAGAGTGAGTGTAGATGAATAAATATATGAGATGAAAGTGGTATGTGAATGAATAAATGTATGAGATTAGAGTGAGTGTGTGGATGAATAAATGTGTATGAGATTAGAGTGGTGTGTGGATGAATAAATATGAGATTAGAGTGAGTATGTGTGTGAATGAATAAATGTATGATTAAGTGTGGTAGTAGATGAATAAATATGAGATTAGAGTGAGTGTGTGTGAATGAATAAATGTATGAGATTAGAGTGTCGTGTGGATGAATAAATATATGAGATTAAAATTAGGTGTGTGGATGAATCAATGTATGATTAGAGTGTGTGTGTGGATGAATAAATGTATGAGATTAGAGTGAGTGTGTGTTAGTGTATGGTGTTAGAGTAGGTTTATGTATTATTATGTGTGTTATTTAAGGAGAAATACTGCACCCAGGCACCACTAACCCCAAGCTCACCCCTGTACTATGGTGCTGATACCCCAATGCCCCAAACGGGCAGAATAGACGGGCTGACAGGGGGGGCAGATTTTAGGTTTCTATATATGTGTATGAATGGTTTTAGTAACTAATCCCTGCCCCCCTGGACGCTGACGATGCCCAACATCCTGAAATATGAGCACCATTTCTAGAAAGTGGGTGAGACGGCGTATCCATCGATCAGACGCAGGCGGGTAATCAGCACGGGGCGGCTCAATCAATCACACGAAAGGTCTCGCAGCGGGAGCGGCATCGCTTATTACATCACGAACTTACTTTTGTAAAACTTTCAGAATAATCTTTTGCATATGAAATTGTTTCTTTTTTAACGTGAAACCCGAGATTTGGAGGAAGAAAAAAAACAAAACCTCTCCGTATTTTGCTTTCAGATTTTTATAAAACATTTTAGAATTTTTCAAAAAAAAAATTGTAGTAGAATGTGTGCTCTTTGCTACATTATTCATCATAAAACAAGGTTTAAAAAGCAACAAAAGGGGACCAAATAGTCATAAAAACGGGGAAGAAGGAGAACGCTGAAAATGTGAGGTCGAAACAATTAGACCCAAGAGCTTACAGTCTAAACGGGGGAGATGTTGTGCTTTCAGTGTAAAAGCAAAAAAATGGAATACTGGCCTCACTTTAAAAAATCTGCGTTTCTCATATTTAAGATCATTTAGCGAATTGCAAAAGCAGAGGGAGAAATAAAACTCGTCTTCCAGCTGCTTTTATTCCTCCACCTTCTCCTCCGGGCGTCGGATGAGACCGGAGTTATTCAAGCATCTGCTTGCGTGCGGAACGTTTCATTTCTCCCTCTCTGTGTTTGTGGAGACGAGGCGTCCCTGTAACGTTTACAGCAAGTAAATAACGTAAAAAAAAACAACAACTCAGTCCCCACATTTTTGGGCGAATAATGAATGAATCCCATTGTACCGCGCTCCGGAATATGATGGCGCTACACAAAACAATAAGTAATAATCAGAATGAATAAATCCTTTGCTTTTATGTGTTAAACATTACCTTGCCTTATATACTGGAGTGCCCTATACCTCCCAAGTGTCCCTGTTTAATTTATCCAGTCCCTTTCCCAAACCCAAGTGTCCCCCTTTCTTCCCTTGCGCCCCTCTTTCCTCCCCTTTCTAGGCTCCAGAGCATAGAAAATGTATGTAAAATATTCACCTATTTTTTCCCTAGAAACTCATTAACCATTTCACGTTGCAAACAGTCTCATTTTTCATCGCAACTTCAGCTTTTTATAGAAAGAAAGAAAAAAATCTTCCAAGTGGAATTTTGGAGGCACTAATGAGGAAAGTAGAAGAATTAATTTAATTTTATTCAGATTGCAATCAAACAGAAGAAAATGAATCATTAGAAATAATGCGAGCGTAAATGACGGCAGAAAGATACTCAAAGGGCCACACAGCGTAAAAAACATTTCTAGGATCTGGGAAAGTAAACGATCCTCTATAAACATGGAGTCTGGGTTAAAAATATGACATTTAATTAAAAATAAAAGAAGAAAAAGGAAAAGAGAAGAAGAAAAATAGAAGAAGGCAATTAAAAGGGAGAAGAAGAAGTAGTATGTGTGGGGTAAATATACGGTATGTGTAGGGTGTGTGTAGGGTGTGTGTAGGGTGTGTGTGGGGTATGTGTAGGG
>VKOC01000006.1:958441-972237 GCA_009364415.1 Spea multiplicata
TTTATTCATTCAAATTTAGATTTTTATTTAATACTTTAACTCTAGACCTGCTGCGGTGTTTATCAGATTGTGGACTTTTTTTTCTTTTTCACTAAGTTTGGGGGAAATTCTTACGTACTTTCCCAGCTCATTACAAACCTCGGCAAGGACTTTTGAAACAGGAAGTGAAAGGTTTAAGTTTCGTCTCTTAAAGTTTTTTGGTTTTTTTGCTCAGACAGAGTTTGTATTTTCGCGTTGCCTCCTGCTTCTGAATTACTTAAAGAGAAATGGCGAGACAGGACTGGGGGTCTCCTCCAACCCCTGGCGAGAACGAGTTTGCGCTGGGTTACCCTCCACGCATCTTCAGCGTCCCCCCCGGAGAGAAGTACTTGTGCTGTAACTGCCGCCACGTGCTGAGGAAAGCTCAGCAGACTCCGTGTGGTCACAGATACTGCTCTGCTTGTTTGTCGTGGATCGTAAGGTTAGTAAATACGGACTTTCACCCGGGGTTAACCCCTTAAGGACAATGCATTTTGAGCCCGTACATGTACATGATGAATTACAATGTTACCATCAGCTGACAGTAAACATTCCCGGCGTAGAGTCTCCATATTGACTGACCCATGAAATCAACGTTCTTTGGTTTTTAGGACCAAATCGATTTGTACCAAGTGTAAGGAGGAGCCGCCTGACCCTGACGTCGTACCTGAAGACTCCCTTCCAACGATAGAGCAGGTATAGGATTTCGGGTTTGACGCGTAACACCTGGCAGGTTGCGCATGTTCGTAGGATGCCATGGGTTTAGCGAAGGTCCAGGAGGCAAAAGAAGTGGGACACGCCATCCAATGACCCAGATGTCCAGTCTGGACCTGCCTGTGGTCGACATGCTTAAAATCCAGCCTTGTTTATGGTCATTCCATGGCAAAAGTTTGGCATTCCTGGAATCTTCCCGTTGGGGCAATGTGGGTAAACCAGCTCGGGGGCCAGAGCTGGACTTGTTGACGACAAAGCGAAAGTCGTCATGGCTAGAACGAAATCCCCCCACTCTTTTTGAACCGGGCAGAGCCAGACTTTGGGCTGTCTGTCACCTTTCCCAGATAAAGAGGCAAGCGGAAGCCAGGAAGCCACTGGCCCCGCCCAGAGAACAAAGGACTGCCCCCGAGGATCGGCAATTCACTATCTTCCAAGGAAACATTGTGTCTCCAGCTGTGTTTTGGGACTCAGACCGTCTCAGGCATCTTGGTTGGCACCCATTAAAAATACGCCTTAGTACAAATTAATAAATAGAAAAAAATGAAACATTTTTACCTCAGGATTTGATATCCAAGGAGATCACGTTTCATAAAGACTTGTATTTTGTTTTTTTTAATTGTTTTTTCCCCCCCCAGGCTTTCGGAGATGCGGCCATCGATAAAGAAATCTCTGAGTTAAAAGTTCACTGTGTGGCCCCGGGGTGCCGATGGATAGGCGTCTTAAAAGAGTATGATGTAAGTGTCTGTTTTTATCTTTTTATCAATTCTGCTCGTTTTAATGAAATATTAACAAATGTTACACATACAACATGTTAAAATGTTACCAAAATCACACGGACTTAAATACTCCATATTTTTTAATGATTATATTATTTTTTTTTTTTTAAAAATGCTGATATTTTTTCTTTTCCATTCCTTGGAATTTTAAAGAATTTTAAAACTACTGAACTGTGCAAAAAAAACCAAAAATTTTTTTTAAAAAAAATGGTGTTTTCTTCTGCTTTTTTCCTGGTAGCTGGCAGGTGTAAGAGAATTCAGCATAGGGGGGGTGAATGTTATTTACGGGGGGAAATCCCAGTGAAACAAAAAATGTTTTTCTTTGAGAAATAATAAATGCTATATAGGTCCGTATTAACCCTTCGGAGCTTTGCACGGATGGACATGTAGTTTTTATACTGAAAGGAAAATCCCTAGGTGGTTTTTTGTATCAAAGGTGAGAATTGCATGCAAGAAATATTTGGTTAAATTACCGGGGGGGGGGGGGGGATACCAAGACGAAACTTAGTATTTACAGAACATGTCGCCTCCCAAGCAGCCCATACCAGCTCATATCGGCTAGTTGTGGTCGCCTCTTTTTTTTATGTCGCGTGTAGATATGATGGTCTATGTAGCGTTATATCGAGTATATTCATGTTGGGGCACGGAGGTATTAATAATAAGCGGCTTCTTCGTTCTCAGGACCATCAAAACCTTTGTGATTATGCCCCGATACTGTGTCACATGGGCTGCGGCCGCACGGTTCTGCGAAGAGAACTTGCAGACCACTTGGAAAAGGATTGCAGAATCAACCAAGTTCCAGTAAGACTTTAAAGATCGAATTCCTCCGTGTTATCGTTGGATATATATATATATATATAATATTTATATATATATATAGCAGGGGTGGGGAATCTGTATAAAGGAAGCTGATCGGGGAGTTGGTGGCAGAAGTGGGATCAAATTTGACGCAAGAATAAAACGTCCCATAGAAACCTTTCACGGGCAGAATTTGTAACCAAAACCTTTAAGTTGACTTTGTCTAAAAGGCTCAGGGGAGGTTGGTGTCCCTTGGTTTGGCCCCTGATTCAAGGATTTAGGGCCACTTCTAACGCCTATTGTTGCCCGTTGTCCATCGAGCGTCCGACGGTTCCGCTCGTACTTGTTTTGAGAAGGTATTCTGCTGCCCCCCCTACCGCGCGGAACGTGCGATGTACATTTTTACATACATGTTCCTTGGCAGGCGAAGCAAAGGTAATTTCCCGTCTGGAACATGTGACACCAATTTATATGTTTCCACTACGTTCCATTTCTGAATTGTACTGTGGTGGTGGGGGGGGGTAATTATACAATATGTACTTATTTGGCAATTAAATAGTTCTAGTTCACTAGTGGTTTGTGCAAAAAAAAAATGAATGTCGAAATATAAACATCGTTAAACGCGCTTTTTTTTTTTTAATTACAGTAAAGCGCTCTTTCATGTAGAACGTCGGAGCTGGAAACCAAAGTGAAAGTCTTTGAAAATATCATTGCGGTTCTCAACAAAGAGCTGGATAATTCTCTCCTCCAGTTAGCGGCCGCTCAGGAGCAACGGGCTAAAGATCAATCGAAGCTCAAAGAACTCGAGCAGAAGGTAAAAGACCCGATGGAGGTCACTTGGATGAAGGGTTCGATTCAGTTTTGGAGAGGAGTTACGCATGTAGGGGATTTTTCGGACGGTCGTTAATAAGTTCCCACCAACGGGGGATACAAAGTGTCGTAACCTTTTAGCATCTGAGGTAGGGTCTTGTGGACCTCATCAGAGGTCTCACCTTACATCTGAAGACTCAACCGAAGACCACGTTGAGTATATTCACTTTTTGTCCAGCGACATGGAGGGCGAAGCACAAGTGGGCTGTAGAACTGCTGAACACTTTGAGAGGGGACAAACCAAGCCGTCCATCCATGGTTTCCCCACAATAATGTTTTCTTGGGAAGTGTTGACTGCTCAATGATAGGGCATCCTGCCACCCCAGATGCTTTTCTAATCTGGACTGCTCCTTCTAAATTCCAGTATCCCAAGGAACCTCCTCGAAGAATCACTTACCTTTAGGAGAAGCTGCAGCTCCACAGCTGCAGTGCGACCCCCCCCCTCCATGGTTCTGTTTTCAAGCTTTTATGCAGTCAACTGGTGGCAGGAAAGTGCTCCCATTGAAATGAATGGGAGCACTTTGTGCAGATGCTTACTGGGGGATCTTGTTTGTCTCGTTTGACCAACCTTATTTCCTTCAAGTAAGAGACAAAACATATGTGATATTCTGCTTAATCTCTCCATGTCTGTGCAAGGGGGGACCTCGTGACAATTTAAAGGGGCCACATATACATTAGAGTGCACATGCCCGGCTGGAGTGTCCCTTTAAGGAGTATATAAGATGTAATAAGATACACAGTGGATAAATAAACCTTCACTCTTCTATTTTTCATCCTTTACCAGCTCATCGGTTTGCAGGCCATCATGACCATAAAAGACAAGACTATAAACGAACTTAACACGCGTGTGGAGACCTTGGAGACAACCTCATACGATGGAGACTTTTTATGGAAAATCACAAATTTAAAGCAGAGGTTTCAAGACGCCGTCAGCGGCCGGACGAACAGCCTGTATTCTCCAGGTATTAATGCGGTTCGTCCCAAGAATATCTCCAGCGTTTTAAGGCACTCTATCCTAAATATGTTTTATCAGACGTACTATTAAATACACTCACGGGGATAATTATTATTATTTTAGACCTCAGATCCACAGAACAGCCACACAACCCTCATTCACGGCCTCACACTCTCACTCACTCTCTCATGCCGTCTCACACTCTATAATGCTCTCTCACAATCTCTCATGCTCTCATTCATTGGCTAATACTCCCATTCACTCTCTTATACTCTCATTCACTCTCTCTTACCGCTCTGTCAATGTCTCCCTACCTTCTCCTCCGACCACTTCCGTGTCTCTGTCTCCTTTTCTGCTTCTTCTCTCGCCTCCTCTTGTTCTTCTGTCTTCTTTCTTCTATCTTCTTCCTTCGTCTATCAGCTCCGTTATGCATGTACTTCCGTGAGAGAGGCCGCCCCTTTTTGCGGAAGCATTCCAAGAGGCCAGAATATTGCCAGATTCTCGGGGGAAGGAGAGGGGCGGACACTTCCGTGAGCACACCTTAACTTTACCTTCCCCTCTGATTGCAGCCTTTTACTCTTCGAGGTACGGATATAAAGTGTGCCTGAGAATTTACCTAAATGGAGACGGGGCAGGGAAAGGGACTCACGTGTCGCTCTTCTTCACGATCATGAAAGGGGAGTACGATAACCTTCTGACCTGGCCTTTTAAGAACAAGGTAAATATTCCACACCTTCAGTTTTTCTGGCTCTCCTAACACATGGCATTTTTAAGTCAAGTGAGAGACTGTGATTCAAGATTAACCACATTAAGTGTTGGGGTAGATAAGTTACCGCCTCCCAGCAGAAGTGGTAGAGGGTAATACAGTGAGGGTATTAAACATGCAAGGGATAGACATACGGCTCCTCAATCTAAGACAAGACCAACAACTGATTAAGGTTTGAGCCTTTAAAGCAGGAGAAACGGGCGACTAGACAGGGGGCCGAATGGGGCTGATCTGCCGGCTGGTTCCATGACTTCTTTGGGTATCTTATGGCTGCTTCCATGTCTTCTTTTCCAGGTGACCTTCATGCTCCTGGACCAGAGCAATCGAGAGCCCATCATCGATGCCTTCCGCCCGGACTCTGCGTCTGTTTCTTTCCAACGGCCTACGACGGACATGAACATTGCCAGCGGCTGCCCTCTATTCTGCCAGCTACCCAGACTTCAGTCGCCTAGAAACCACTATGCGAAGGATGACGCCATGTTCATCAGGTGTATAATAGACAGCAGTTCTTAGAAGCAAAGACACTCAAATCTGGCAACCAGGAAGGAACGGAAACATTTTTGATCCCTGTATCAAAGAAGGATCTACTCCGTTGTTTTATGAAGAGACATAAGTGAAATGTGTTGTAAAAGAGGCAATCTTTTTTAAAAGAACATTTTTATTTTGTAAATTATAAAGTAAAAACCTCCATGGAAAGATGGGGATCGCCATGAAAGATCTCCTAGGCTTGGCATGCAAGAGGTCCACGTCTGACCCTTCTCTACCAACGGGTCTATCTAAGAGTATTTAAGTGAGGCATTGGAAAGACATACTTAGAAAGCTTAGAATGTCTTCTAGATATCTGTTTTCGATGATAAGTCCCTAGGACTGAAGGGTAATCATAACAAGGTATCTCCTGCTCAGTAGTAACCAGATGTCAAGCATGTTTCAGTGATGAAGCTGAGACATCATCTCTCTTTATTAGTTCTCAAGTTAGGAGATAATTTGCCTGGAGCAGCCACATAGATATTTCCACCTTGATGTATGCAAGATGTCTATATTGGCCCTTGGAAGCTGATACTTGAGTTTACCATCACATGGATGGAGTTCGGCTGGTCAGCTCATACAATTTGCCTGCTCGGGACTTAATAACTTGGAATAGAGCCCCATGGAGCTCCATGATGGTTCAAGATCCACCACGGTGGGCATTATTGCATTGACCGCAAGATGAAGACCTCAAAGTCCTTCTGTGAAGATCAGAACCACCAAAAGATTGATTGTATCTACCCATCTCCCCATCAACGTAAACTACAGTGAGGTCCACGCTCCCCGTCATTCAACATGCCGTGAAACGATCATTTTTTTAATGCATAAAATCCTAGTATATGGGTCATATTTTGATGTATCTCTAGCCAACAACAAGGAGACACGTGCTGAAGGGATTTATACTCCTGCAAGGACATAAGTCTTATGTTTTAAATGTCTCCAAATAACATGATATTCGAAAATAAGCAATAAATCCTCTCTCATGGAACTGATATTGAGTACCCATCGCTTATGTCTTCTTGAGAGTTTCAAAAATGGAAAATGTATCCAGCCTACAAATGTATAAGTTTGTATTCCTGTGATTAAGACTCGGAGGGCGATTGGGTTACACGGAACCATAACAAAGAAATCTCCGAGAAGCGGGATAAAATCAAAGGGGGCTCCTTGGATTTCAATAGCATCACTTAATAGACCTCGTCGCAAATGGGTTATTTTATACGGACGGCATTAGCAAGGCGAGAAAAGCTTCTTGTTTGCGGGTAAAGTTACAAAAACAAAGCATAAAATCAGATCCAACCATCTCCCGCAGCGTTAGACGGAGAGAGGGGGATCAACTGGTCTTAAAGGGGCCAGCGGAGGTCTCGTTGCCACTTATAAGAAGTTATGTTTCTAGAGCATCTCGCTTTCATCCTGAAAAGAGCAAAAGTCCTATGGAAAAATGTATATATTTCTTCTTGAGCATAACCCCCAGCGCTGTATACAGTAATATAACCCCCAGTGCTGTATACAGCAATAACCCCCCAGCGCTGTATACAGTAATAATAAGCGGCCGTGCAGCGTGTAGTACAGTAAATAACCCCCCAGCGCGCTGTATACAGTAATTAAGCGCCCAGCGCTGTATTAGCAGGAAATAACTCCCCGCAGGCGGCTGTATACGTAATATAACCGCCCAGCGCTGTATACATGTAATAACCCCAGCGCTGTATAGCAGTATAACGCCGCAGCGCTGTATACAGTAAGTATAAGCCCCGCAGGCGCTGTATGACAGTAATACCCCCCAGCGCTGTATACAAGTAATGAAAACCCCAGCGCCTGTTATACAGGCAATAACCCCCCAGCGGCTGTATAGCAGCAGATATGAACCCTGCAGCGGCTGTATACAGTAATAGTACGCCCCCAGAGCTTGTATACAGTAATATAACCCCAGCGCTGTATACAGTAAATATAACCCCCAGCACTTGTATAACAGTAATAATAAGACCTCCAGCACTGGTATACAGTAATATAACCCCCAGCACTGTATAGGCAATATACCCCAGCACCCGGTGCTGGTTACAGTAATATAACGCCCCAGCGACTGTATACAGTAATGATGACACCCCGCAGAGTGGATTACAGTATATAAACCCCCAGCAACTGGTAATACAGGTAATATAACCGCCCCAGCACTGTATAGCAGTAATATAACACCCAGCGGCTGTAGTAACAGTAATTATAACCGCAGCGCTGTATAGGCAGTATATAACGCCCAAGCACCTGTGAGCTACAGTAATATAACCCCCAGAGGTTGGATACAGTAATACCCCCCCAGTGCTGTATACAAGGTAATATAACCCCCCAGGGTTGCGTTGTAGTACAATAATGACCGACCCAGTGCTGTGACTAGCGAGTAAATAATAATCCCGGCGAGCACTGTAGTACAGGTAATAGTGCTGTATACAATAATACCCCCCAGCGCTGTATACAGTAATGTCGGTTGCCGACAAAAACCTGGTTTTATCTCATTTTTCCAATAAACTCCCTTTATCTGCAGACCTTAAAGGCACCAGTGTCATCATCATGTGATATTTTTGTTGACCCTACATGTTGATGCTTTATGGCGATGCTAATGAAGTCCGTTCCTCCACAGGCTTTCAATAGTCAGTATCTGACTGGGTGATTATGACTGAGCCATTCTATTGTTTCCCAAAGGCAGTATGATAAGGAGACGGGGTGATTGTCTAGCCTTATTATATGCTTATTGTTTATACACGGGATAGAAGGATGATCCCTTTTAAAACCAACTATGTCCAAGGGCGCCACCGTAAGGTAGGTGGGGGTATTGCAGGTTACCTTCATTGTTTTGTAAGGCGGACAATTAATTGATTTTTTTGCAAACCTCGGCATGGATGGGGCATCTGGGATTTACTCGCTACTTCTGCGATACCAGCGGAAAAACATTTCCCGCAACTATCCTATATCCTACAGAAATGCCTACAAAGAAATACAAGGAGATCAAATGGCCTTTAATTAATTTTAAAAAAAATAATAAAAAAATAATTCAATTATAAAAAGAAAAAATGTATTTAAATGCTTTAACTGACTTAATAAAGCTAAATGTGGTCATTTTTTGCTAAAGATGTCCGTTTAAAAGTAAATTTCAGCGTAAGACTGTGAATTCTCGCTTCCTCGCTTCCTTCAGATTGTTTAAATTCATTCACCTCTCCCGCGGATCGACATGGACCAGCATGTCTTCAAGGTTTTTTCCCCCAGAAATTTAGCCTAACAAGACCGCACTTGAACGTCTTATTTTATTCTTGGCTGGGATCCATTGGCCCTTAAAAAAAATCAAATTAAAAAAAAAAAAAGCTCAGGGAACGGAGGTGTTTTGATAAAAACAGGATTTTCAACATCCCAGCAGAAAAAAAGCCAAGATTAAAGACTTTAGAGAATGTTTTTGAAAAATAAATTTTCATTTAAAAAAAAAATAAAAAATTTTTTTTACTACAGTTTGAGGATTTTATTTAAAAATGTTGAGTTGAATTATTTTTTATGTATTGCAAAGACTATGTAATAGTAGATTAGAAAAACTATAAATTCTGACTTTTATTTTTTAATGTATTTTTAAAAAAAAAATCAAAGAAATTGTAGAAAATAGTTTTTTTTTTAAAAAATAAAAAATAAATTAAAACATTTACCTAAATATTATTGTTTGTTTTTATTATGTGTTGAGTTATATAGGTCCTAGTTTAAAAGGGACAGGGAGTGGTTGGCAGGAGGTCAGACGGCTGTGATGTAATACAGAAAGGCGGAGCATTGGAAGAATGACAGGACTCTATTGCTAAGCAGCCATAGTATCTCAATAAACCTTTTTATGCCGTTTTTTAAGCGACGAAGAGCATTTAGAAGAAAAATAAAAAGTCACATGATGACTTGAGATAAATCTTCACATGATGCAGAACTTCAACCCTAGGGCCCCCTCCCCAAGTGCCCCCCCCCAAAAAAAAGATAGGGATGCCTTATGGGAAATCCAGTCCCGATCCATGAAAGAAAAATAATTACGTTTTAGCCCATGGATCTCAATAAGGAACCCAGACGGATCTTGTTATAACGTATGGATTAGTTACATGTTTCAACAGAGTCCTGTCTGGAGCTCGTAGAAAAAAAAAAAAACTTAAACATAAAAAAGACTTCCCATTCAGACCCCACGAATCGTGCGCGTGAGAAATTTCCGACCTTCGATTTGCTTTGGATACTCCGCGTTTGTTATTCAAGGCGAGAAAATCTATTTTTTCTGCCTGTAGTAACCGTCCAGGAACTCTCCAACGTTCCGGCTTTCCACGAAACGCCTTGATAAATGACGCAGATTTTTAACCGGTTCTGACCCGAAATTATTTAACGCACAGGGACGCGCTCTCCGCAGCGATAATACGTAAGATCGCATAATAGAAACGCAGCATCCAAAAAGTTTACTTTTTTTTTTTTATTATTCAAAAATAAAGACAGGAAAAAATTATATAAAAATAGCTATTTTAATTTTGCATATTTTACAATTGTCTTCTTCACATTGTCCAAATTTATAAAAAAAAAATATATACAAATTCATCAGTGGGTGTTTTTTCCCCCCCAGAAAAATATGACCATCGGATTCATGAAAATGTAAATATATTTGATATTTGACGGTATTTAGGTAAGCTTTTTTATTTAAAAAAAAAAAAAAAAAAAAAAAGCTTAACTAAATAGTATAATAAATGAACTTGAATCATTTTTTCATATTTACAAATAAAACGTGATGGCCATAAATTGTCAAAGCCGCATGGATTGCGCTTTGGGACGTTTAAGGTTCTGTGCGTTGGGAAACCAATTATTGCTAAAAAAAAGAGGTCATCTACAACATGAAAAGAAACGTTATTTTGGGGTTGCTTCATGATCCTGACCCCTACATTGCGATCTTGGATGGCGTGTTCACGGAGGAGCTCATGTCTTGCCGAGATGAGTGACCTCTGAAGATCAAAGGTCTCCAGAAGGTCTACAGTCATGGGGCACCTACCATGGTTTCGACGGGCATCAATGCCCTAAAACGATCCGTTACATTCTTTCCGTGTAGGACACGGCCAAGATGGTGAAGAGCTTGACTGGAGAAGACGGGGGCCAAAGACTTGACCAAGAAGATCCAAACTCTAGCCATGGCCGCTGGCCTTTATTGAGCGTCCAAAAATGCACCATTTAAGGCCAGTTCTGTCCTGTGGACAACCTGGCCATGAGAACAAGTTCCGAAGGACATATATATATATATATAGTGTGTGGTCCGTTATCTGAATAATCCCACGTCTCGTGTTTTCGACGCAGGGTAACCAGGGTATGATGGACGCAGAACGAAGGCCGGTTTTAGGTCCCACGCTGCTGGGTTGTACTGGCACCAAAATACTTTCCCATGCCCTTGATACTAGGAGTTTGACCCTGAGCCAAGTCATGGCGCGTGGTGCCACCGCTCGTCAACAGAGCCGGCGTGGGGGGTGGCCATTAACACCCCCCAACTGGTGTGTTTTCGATGACCGTGACATTAACCCTTGTTTGACTGTGCAAAAATATTTAGAGAAATAAGTGGAATGCAGACAGATCAACACAGCAGCTGCTGGGTCTTACGAGTATGGCTACCCAGCTGGTGCTAAACTTACCTTTTTTTTGTTTAAGTGACCACTTAAACTCATTGGAATGCACAAAAATACAGTATATATATATAAATATATATAATATATATATATATAATATATAATATATATATATATACTGTACCATTCCCTCCCACTAGACACCAGTAACCGTGGCACACGTACTCTTCCCTCCCACTAGACACCAGTAAAGAGAACACATGTTACACTCTCCTAGAAGACCACCAATAACCGTGGTATACATTCTATCCCCTCCCACTAGACCACCTATAAACGTAGTATACATTCTATCCCCTCCCACTAGATCACCTATAAACGTGGTACATGTTCTACTCCTAGCCAGTGAACAAACATCAGCCTTTCTTGTTTGGGGAGGAATAATGTTTACAATGAATTTTTTGTGACGTGCTTTCTCAAATTACATCATCGCTTTGAATCAAAATGCTCAAATTTGAATGTATTTTTTTTTTAAATCCTTTTTTTTTCATAGATGCATCAATTAAAAAGTATTTTAGGTTATAATGTAACAATGGTGTAATAAGAATTTACTTCATTATTTATTATTGTAATTATTATTATTTCCTTTAATCTTAACCACTAAAATTGGCACAAAAAAAGTAAAAAGTAATTTTTTTTTTTTTTTCTGGGAAGAGAAAAATATAACCCAGTTATGAATCATTTGGGGATATCAGGAATGTCATCGCTGGACTATTTGGAATATGTGAAGGAGTTACAGAGGGCCCGTCTTCCCTGAAATCGCGTCACATTGTTCTGCACGATTGTTTAACTCGCCGTGGACGTTGTAAACACAGGAAACGGCTCGGGAGAAATTTCTCTGAAAAAGGCCAATATCTGGAAAGTTACACGGGGAGGAAAAAACTCTCTCAGACTCTCTGGGGTAAGCAAAAGAAGGGGCGGGGGTCTATATACAGTATTATACATCTATATAAGTCTATAAATAATATAGTATTTTTATAGTGGCTGAAAAAAATAAAGATTTTTTTTTAGTTACTTCTAAAATGTAGGAAAAGTTTTCACTGTAAAAAAAATAAACAAAAACATTTAAAATAGTAAAGTCACCTAAAATAATGTAATATTGATTAATAAAGCCATTTGATGTGCTATTCTTACATTGCTTGAAATTTTATGAGATATAATATTAATAATAATAACAAGAACAATAATAAATGTAAAAATAAATTATTGTAATAATAATAATAATAACAATAATGTAAAATTATAATTATAATAATAGTTTAAAATAAAATATATAATATAAGTTGAAAGTTATAATTATTTAAATAATATTTAAAAAATATGAGAATACTATATCTATAATGTAAAAAATTATAATTAGTAATAAATAGTTAAAATAAAAAATAATATTTATAATGTAAAAGATTATAATTATTATTAATAGTTTAAATAATAAGAAAATAATATAATAATAATAATATAAGTGAATTATAATTATTGTAATAATATAAAAAAAATATGAAATACTAATCATAATGTTAACAATTAAATTAAATAATCGTTAAATAAATAATATATCATAATGTACAAATGATAATATTGGTAAAAAAAAATAAAAAAAAAAAAATAATAATAATAATATAATGTTGAAGTATAATATTGTTAATAATATTTAAAAATATGAAAATAACTATATCTATAATGTTAAAAATATATTATAATAATAGTTTAAAATAATTAATATAGTCATAATGTTACAAATGATATATTTTAAAAAAAAAAATAAAAAAAAATAAAAAAAAAAAATAATAATATAATTGCTCCGTGGCTGGATAATCCCTTTATAAAAAAGGCGTGGTTATGATATAATATTGAGACAGTTAATTGAGGAAGCCCACAATGGATCCAGCCAGGGTATGAATTCCACCCAAAGAACTGTGGAATGGAATGTCAGAATAATGGGGTAGGGCAGATGATTAAAAGCCCGGCAGCCGGGAATCTCCTCGCCGGGCAGGACTATGGGAAATCGTTTAGAATCGGCCGATGATTTTTTGGAGAAATCCGTGTAAAAAATCCCCGTAAATGCGGAGAATAAAGCAGGTGACATCAGGCGGAAAGAAACGAGGAAGTGGAATTTCCAGTGAATCTCACATTCCAGAGGAATTTCACGCCCTTTACCCAGACTTTCACTTCATCCTCTCTTGGACTAAGAATACACGGAACTCATACTCAACATACACTAGAGTGCAGTAAGTGCACAGTGATGAGTATACAGTACCTGTACAGTAATGAGTGTACATAGTGAGTGTACTGTAATGAGTGTACAGTAATGAGTATACAGTACCTGTACAGTAATGAGTGTACAGTGAGTGTACAGTAATGAGTGTACAGTAATGAGTATACAGTAAGCGCACAGTGAGTGTACAGTAAGTGTACAGTGATGAGCATATAGTAATTCTACACACAGTGTATGGTAGTAGTGAGCACACACACAGTGTATAGTAGTAGTGAGCTCACACACAGTGCATAGTAGTAGTGAACACACACAGTGTGTAGTAGTAGTGAGCACACACAGTGTATAATAGTAGTGAGCTCACACACAGTGTATAGTAGTAGTGAGCACACACAGTGTAGAGTAGTAGTGAGCACACACACAGTGTATAGTAGTAGTAAGTACACACACGGTGTATGGTAGTAGTGAGTACACACACAGTGTATAGTAGTAGTGAGTACACACACAGTGTATG